>JAXCLQ010009781.1:1879-14224 GCA_035584115.1 Cedrela odorata
ATATATATATATATATATATTTCAGCCCCATATTTCTCTTGAAGATGCTAGCTTTCATCTGGATAATACTTAACACTCTCTCATAACTTTCTAATGCACAATAATATTGGTGTGACCATGAAGGATCACTATGAGTTAGCCGTGAGTTATATCCAAAATCTTCGGATTTAAACTATTTAACAAACTCAACAATTGTGGGTAACATCTAGGAATGTACCACAACTTCTAAACCATAATGAAGAATTTCTTCATCAAACTTTACTCTGATTGTATATATCTTGTTGATAAAATATTTCCATTGTCTAATCCTAATCGAGGGAAGGTTCATGGATGTCCTAGTCTTAATTTTTCCATAAAATATCGATCAATATGTCTTGAACTTTTCAACACGAACTCTTCGTGTAGGTTTTCTAAAATTTACTCTGGTTAGAGACTTTTAATTTCATACATTTATCGACACTCGTTTACGAATTCAACCTAGTGAAAATCAGCGGAAACTCTTACTTTAATTATTAAGTCAACGAATCCTATATTGACCATCATCTGAAGAATAATATGAACAATACATAACCAAACTGGATTTTACACAAAACATGGCTAGTCTTGTACGTATACACAATATGAATTACTCGCATTTATATGAGCCCCGACTTTGATGTCTTAGGTCAGAAGAACACTCTGTACACTAGTACAATCTTATGATAAATCATTGACTACATGCATACCATGTGATTTATCATTTTTTGGTCACGTTCGAAAGATAGTTGTCTAATTATTTCTCCATACTAATGTCCTTATGACATGACTGTCACTGTCACCTGTATTAATATTATCTCATGATATTCATCAATTGCATCTAGTATGCTTATTATATGCTATGATTGTCCAATCAACATTACGTCATTAGGGAACGACTTTGATAATTTTATTTAACTATTAAATAAATTATCTAGACATTTCACATAAATACTTTTTTAAATAGTATGATTCAATAAAGAAATAAGCTTATGTATGTGAAAAAATAACTCTTATTTTATTGACAATATAAAATAATATAAGATTCATAACCCTGAACCCGACAACAACGAATGAGTTCTAGGGCATACACTAACACCGCAGGCCAACCTGTGGATGATCAAGATTTCATCACCTTTTTAATTGGTGGTCTTCGTGCCACCTTTACTCCATTTATTGCATCTTACAACTTTGCTTGCAGGGATAAGGAAATATCTCTTGATGATTTTTAGTCTGAATTTTTAAGTTTTGAGACATTGGTTAAAGTTTCTACTCAAATGCAAAATCAAAATTTTGCCTTTCCTATAAAAACATCTAATTATTTGAAAAAGAATCTACAAGTGCTTCTCTAAAATTTCAACAAGTTGCTACTTCAGGACAACCTCGTGGCTATCCAAGATTTCAATGCAATAATAATCGTGTAGCTCTAAATGAAAGGCCACAATGTCAGATTTATGAAAAGCATGGCCACATTGATTTGGATTGTTTCCAATGATTTAATTTTTCTTTCCAAGGAAGAATGCCAACTTTTGAATTGGCAACAATGATTGCTAAAGCTAACAACACTTTTTAGTAATAGACTTAGTATGAGGATAGTGGGGCTAACGCTTACATTACTCATAATACAACAAATTTAACAACTCATCAGCTTTATGATGATTTTGAAACTGTCCAATTGGGCAATGGTTTAGGTTTGGTGATCCAAAATATTGGCTCTTTATCACTATATACATCTCATAATTCATTATATTCAAATAAAGTCTTTCATTGCCCTCAAGTTGCAACCAACCTTTTATCTATTATCTAATTTTCCCTTAATAATGACTGTTATTTCGTTCTTACTGGAATTGATTTTTGTGTTAAGGAGAACAAGACCGAGCGACTGCTGCTCTACGGGCTGGTTGAGGATGGACTCTATCCAATTAATGAGAATAAGAGCTACACCAATAAATTTCGCTGTTTAACTTCCAAGTTAGGAACAAAGGCCACCAAAAATCAATGGTACGATCGTCTTGATCATCCTTCCGAGTCCACCCTAGATTATTTATCTTTTTTCCTACAAATAAAAGAGTCAACTAGCAAGTCTAGTGTCTGTAGCTCCTGTCAGTTAGGAAAAGCTAAAAGATTACCTTTTAGTGACTCCCATAAATAGTCTATAAGACCTTTAGCTTTAATCCATACTGATGTCTGGGTATCTCTTTTAACTTTGGTTAGAGGCTACCATTATTATGTTTTATTTGTTGATGATGTCATTCGTTTTACATAGATGTATCCCATGTGTTTCAAAAGTGATGTTCTTTCCATTTTTCAAAATTTTAAAGCTCTTATTGGAAATTTAATTTCTTGTTCTATTTAGCAATTGCAATATGATAACGGCAGAGAATATTCATCTTAAGCTTTTTAAAGATTTTAGCAAACAATAGCATTTTTCATAGCTTGATATGTCCTTATACATATTCATAAAATGGCATAACAGAACACAAACGTCGACATATCTAAGAAATGAGATTAACTTTTTTAGCAAAAACTGATCTTTTGAATTGTTACTGGGTAGATGCTTTCTTGACATCAATATGCTTGATCAATCGCTCACTAACCAAGGTTCTTAAGAATCTACCACTATACTTTGTCCTTCATAAAACAATGCCTAATTATTCTAAACTTCAAACCTTTAGGTGTGTCTGTTACCCTTATCTCAGACTATATGACGATTATAAATTAGCTTTCAGAAGTAAATAATGTATTTTTATAGGATATTCAAATCAACAAAAAGGGTATCAATGCTTATATTATGACACAGGCATAGTTTTTGTTTCTAGGCATGTGGTTTTTTGATGAAGCAACGTTCTCTTCATTGGCTAGATGTCTATCCTTTACCAACCACATGAGCAACCAGTTATCAGGTATGAATTCTATACCTCTTACAATTCTTTTAACTTCGAATGTTCAAATTTCAAATTTTGTTCAAAGTCTTACACGACAAGATTTCATACATGATACAACTACACTACCCAAGAGTTTAATATTACTTATAACTATTACATAGTCCTCCAATCCTCTTGAAACACTGATATCCACATCTCTTGCATTGATCCTAAGTTACATGCCTTTTCCATCTGCCATTTGATTATATTAATACAATTAATATTCTAGCACATCACCTTAAGCCATTTATTCCTACATCTAGAGAAATTGTCACTAAGTTGAAAATAAGTACACTCAAACCTAAAGAGTTCCATGGTTTTAAAACATTCTATGCTACTTGCCACCCTTTGTGTGTTTTGTCCAGCATTGTCATTGAATTTAAACCTACTTGCTTTAAGAAAGCAGTGACTAAACCAGAATGGCGAGCAACAATGATATGTGAATTTTATGCATTAATGGTTAATAGAACTTGGTCTCTTTGTCTAAAATCTTTGAACAAACGTGTTGTTCGAAATAAATGTGTTTATAAAATTAAAAGGAAACTTGATGGCAGTACCAACTGCTACAAAGCAAAGCTTGCAGCTAAGGTGTTTGATCAACTTTTCGGTATTGATTACTATGACACTTTCTCTCCAGTTGTGAAGCCTGCAACTATCAGACTAGTTTTAGCTCTTGATGTTTCTTTAAAGTGGAATATTAGGCAATTGGATGTTTCTAATGCCTTTCTACATGGAATTTTGGATGAGGAGGTGTATATGAAGAAGCTGGAATGCTATGTAGCTGAAAACTTTCTAGATCATGTGTGTCATCTGCATAAGTCCTTTTATGGTTTTAATCAAGCTCCTCAGGCTTAGTTTAAATGTCTCATACAAAAGCTAATTGAGTTTGGTTTTGCAGAATCCAAGATGGATTATTCATTATTTACATACAGTTTTGACACTTTACGCATTTTTGTGTTAGTATATGTTATGATATAATTGTCACAGGTTTCAATAGTCAAACAGTCCATACATTTATTGATAAATTGAAGCACGAGTTTCATATTAAAGTTTTGGGTGAGTTGAGCTATTTTCTTGGTATTGAAGTACTAAGAAATCAAGATGGCTTACACCTACACCAGACTAAATATATTACTGTTCTGCTAGATAGCACACATATGCTTGGTGCGAAGCCTATGCATAATCCTTCCTCTTCTGTTTCGAAGTTATCATCTACTGGTGGTGACATGTTAGAAGATCCAATTGAATATAGAAGAGTAGTAGGTGCCTTTTAATATTATACAATCACACATCTAGATATTGCATATTTTGTCAACCAATTATGTCAGTTTATGCACTCTTCTTGAAATATACACTAGATGGTTGTGAAACGTGTCTCAAGTTATCTAAAAGGCACTATGAATTTTGACCTTCATTACATTCTTGGCGAAATCCAACTGACCGCCTATTGAGATTTAGATTGGGCAAGCAACCCAGATGACATATGCAACACTTCAAGCTGTGAGGTGTTTCTTCGCAATGGTCTCATCTCGTAGAGTAGTAAAAAGCAAAGGGTTGTCTCTAGGTCATGCACAGAGGCAAAATAGAGAAGTATGGCTTTTACAACTGCTGAGTTGTATTGACTTCATATACTTTTTAAGGATTTACATATCACATTGCCTACTCCACCAAGTTTGTGGTATGACAAAATTAGTGCCATTGCATTAGCCTCTAATCATGTTTTTCATGCATGCACAAAGCACAGTGAGAATGATTACCATTTTATTAAAGAGAAGGTAGTTAATCCTAATAGTTAGATGAAGCACATTTCAACACAAGACCAGATTGCATATATTTTTAATAAAGGCTATACATTTGTTTTGGAATCCCCATCCGGAAGCTACGGTCGTTTAACGGTCCGTATGAAAAAAACTTTCGAAAGATCATTAACAAATATATATATATGCAAACTTTAATATTTTTAAACATTGTACAACAAAAATCAATGAGGGTTAAGAAATTATACTCAAAACTTGATTTTCGGATTAACTAATCATCTCCAACTAGTCTCCAAGCGTATCCACACATCGGATTAATGACGATAGTTCCAGTTATGTGTTAGGAGACTTAAAACAAGGTTAATTAGTTTTAATAAGCCAAATATAATTTTTCTACACTTAGAAAAATTTCTCCTTGCTAATATGGAATGTAAGAAATATATTAAACATATTTCATATTTCTCTTTCTTCTTTCTTTTTCTCTTTCTTACTAGTGTTTTGTTGAAAGCAAAATTTCTCAAACTCATTCAAAATGGTCGTTGGAAATTGAAAATCTTTAACTCCATTTTTTTTCTTTTAACTAAGATAACACCTACACTTATTGGTGGATTTCAAAATCCATTTAAAATCAATTAATACAAATTAATTGATATTATCTAATATTAATCAAATTAATAAATACTCATTGGTGGATTCCAAAATCAATTAAAATAAATTAGTTAATATTATCCAATATTAAATAAATTAATAAATACTTATTGGTGGATTCCAAAATCCATCAAAAATCAATTAATAAAAATTAATTGATATTGTTTGGGAAAATGCTCGGAGCACCGATGAAGCCTAATAAGCCTTGAGCCTACTAGGTATAGCACAGTGTCAAGGCCTTAACCATTGGCAAGGGTCTCACAAAAAATAAGATATCATGACCTCTAGAACACATGAAATGTATTTTTGGATAAACCCATATAGACGCACTTATATGTAATAAAATTCATCTGCTATCAATTCTCAATTAAGTACGGGCCATGATGTCATCTAACCCCCAACTCGATCATAGGATTAAAAACTCATTCATATACGGGATCCGCATATTCGCAAAACTCATTTTCAAAAATCACATATTGTGACTAGAGATTTGATTCTCGCATATAACCGTCCCACCTAGGATCTCAAGTTCAAATATCTGAGCTATCAAATTCTATATTGATCATTACCTATCTTCATACAATAAGAACACATTGACATCAAACTTCTTTTATTAGGCGTGGTTAGTCCGGTGCAATATACATAAGTGAATGATATGCCTCAATGTAAAGGGCAGTCATGATACCTCAGGTTAAAAAGACTAGTGGTATACTAATACAGCTGTGCGATGTATCATTGACTATGGATAATCACTTATGTGATTCTTCACATTTGATCACGTTTGTTGGCTCAGTTGGCAACACCTAAGAGGGGGGTGAATTGAGTTATTTAAAAATTTAAAGATTAAAATGTATGTAATGCAATGAATTGAATAAAACTGTAGAGAGAGAAAGCAAACAATAGATTTATAGTAGTTCGGCAATGTCCGCCTACATCTACTTTCTTGGACTTGGCTCATTGTCGAGGTTTTACTACCTCCTGTTTATACAGGTCAAGTGAAACCCAATATAATTTCTTCTGAGTTGAAGTGCAACTTTACACTTGCTTTTTCCCAGGTGAAGAGAAACCTACTACAATCTTCGTTTGATTCAGGTGAAAATGAATCTGATACAATTTAAAATGTTTTTAAGAACTCTTATAAGAAAGAATGAAAACTTGTTGCAATAGAGAGAGAAAAGTAATATTTATGTTGAGAATGTTTTTGAGAATGTTTAGCAATTTTCACAATGAGCTCTATTATTTTTCTTTGTCTTCTTATCTTCTATTTATGTTCATTCTTTTTGTGAAGATCCTGATGTCCAACGGCTTGATTAGGTGCATTTAATGTTTGTCATAAATACTGCAGAAGTTACCGTTGAGCTTTAAATAGACAAGAAATATCGATCCCTTTTGGCAGTGTATTGATCTATTTGTGCAAAAATTGAATCTGAGTTGGTCTTCAATCACGAGTATCGATCCGTTTTCCTTTACGTATCGATTTTGTTCACTTCGTAAACAATTTTTAACTTTTTAGAATTGCCATGTATCAATCTCTTTAGCTTGGGTATCAATCTGGTCTACTATGTAAATATTTTGCAACTATTTGGAATTGTCATGTATCAATCTTTTCAGCTTGGGTATTGATCTGGTCTACTTTATAAATATTTTACAACTTTCTGGAATTGCCATGTATCGATCTCTTCAACTTTGGTATCGATTTGGTCTATTTTGTAAATATTTTACAACTTTTTGTAATTGCCGTGTATCGATACATTACCTTGATAGTGTCAATCTTCTTTGAACGTTTCGATCTTCTTTGCTTGGGCATCGACCTGTTCACTTCCTTATATCGACCTTTTTTGAGTGTATCGATCTATTTACCAAGAGTATTGATCCATTTACTAGATATATCGATCATTTGCTTTCAAGTATCGATCATGTTAAACTTTAAAGACACTTTCACAAAATCTTGTTAAGGTTTCTCGTAAGTATATTCACAGACAATTTACTTGATTCTTAACATGTATAAATCCATTTTATAATCATAAATTAACTTGATATTACGATAAACTCAGTTATCATCTAAAACACACAATTGCATATTAGGATTTCATCAATTTCATATTTAAATTATTAACATGATATTATCAATGTTCAGTAACACGTTTTCAAACGTATTACCCATGTTTATACTCTTGTGACTTGAGACACGTCACTCAACTATTAACATTGAATACTAATCAGTGGCAGCAACAAAACATACCAGGCATGTAATCATTATCCCTAATGACATCACCTCAATCGAGAACTAATTCAAATGTATTTAAATTGAAGACTTTGTACTCATATCTACAGCTTTTATAGATAGTCTTGACACACAATACATCACGGGATCTCATTCTACTTTAAATATAAAATTAAAATTAGTAACTGAACAAATACAAAATAAAATAATTGTCATTTTATCAATTATAAACAACTTTACAACTAATTAATACACACACAGAGGAGTAATATCTCTTAATTATATAAAATAATTGGTTCTAGAGCATATCTCCAACAAACTCCCACTTGCACTAGAGCCAATTACCGTGATACTCGATACCCATCTTCTTAAGATGGTGATTCAGCTGCTGTTGTATCATAGGCTTGGTCAGTGAGTCTACCACATTATCTGTTGATAGTCTAGCTTTATAAGTCTCAACTTTTCCATCTTTGCTAATTTTTTTTTATAAATTCATTTACAACCAATAGGGATAATTCCTTCTGGTGGATCAACAAGTGACCACACTTAATTAGCATACATGAAGTCTATTTCGGATTTCATAGCTTTAAGCCATTTTCCAGAATCAATAATTAATATCGTCTTTTCATAGGTTTTAGGATCTTCTCTCTACTTATCTTTTCCTATCATAAATGATTTAAAATTATTATCAGAAAGAAAGAAGTATCTTTGAGGAAGACGTGATATTCTAGTAGTTCTTCAAAGAGGTTAATCTACAGAAGGCTGAGAATCAGGTTGAACATGTTTATCTATATGAATAAGTTCATTTGTATGAACAGGCTTATCCATCTGAGATTGATCACCATTAAGCTCTTTAGACTTTTCTAAGAGCTCAATCTTTCTACCTACACCACTTTTTTTAATGAACCGATTTTTAAGGAATTGTGCGTGTTTACTGATTAAAATTTTTTTATCAATATAAAAGTAGAAATAGTATCCCAAACTTTTTTTTAAAGATATCAAATGAATCGGCCTTTTTCAGATTTTGCGTCTAACTTCTTAGGTTTAACAATTTTAATGTAAGCTAAACAGCCCCAAGGCTTCATGTGATTGAAGCTTGGTAACTTCCCATACCACATCTCATATGTTGTCTTAGTAATTGCTTTGAATGGGGTTCTGTTTAAGATGTACATTGTGGTAATTAGGACATATCCCTAAAGATATGTAGGTAAATCCGTGAGGCTTATTATGAACCGTACCATATCATATAAGGTACGATTCCTCCTTTTTGATACACCATTATGCTGAGGTGTAAGTTGAGAGATTATATAGTTAAGTTTTAAAAAAACCTAGAAACATAATACTTAAGTATTCTCCACTACGATCATATTTTAGAATTTTAATACTCTTACTCGTTTGCTTCTTTATTTCTGCTTTGAATTCTTTGAACCTTTTAAATGATTCAGATTTGTACTTTAATAAGTACATATAACTATATTGTGAATAATCATCAGTAAATGTTATGAAGTATAAAAAATCACCTCTAGCCATTTCACTAAATGGGCCACACATATCTGTATGAATTAATTCAAGAATTTCATTGGCTCTTTTCTCTTGACTACCAAATGATGATTTTGTCATATTTCCTTGAAGACATAATTCACAAGTTGGGTAAGGTTCAGAACTAAATAGACCTATAAATCATCAATATCCTAATCTATGATACCATATTAATCTTGAATTAATTTCATTTGTAATATTTTCTATTTATCAAATAAATACAATATTTACATCCATCAAAAGTAAAGTGTAAACTTGCTTACACAATTGATTGACAAAAAAAAAATATTTCTATTGATTGTATCAAAATACATAGCTTTGTACAATAAAAAAGTATGATCCGAAGGTAAAACTAGTATTAATGTTTCTGAGTAGGTAGTAACAAATCGTTGCTCAAATTGTCATCTTCAATGTCACCACACCATTTTCTAGTAATTGTTTACTATGTGATAACATCATGATTTAATATGAAATTAATGACATCATAATATGTTTTTTATGTTTTCGATGATGACTAAGTGTATTGTAAATATCGAGCAAATATGTGATGATAAAACTAAATTAAATCTGTTGAGAGTCAAATAATGTGTGCATAAGTATGCTTGTAAGAAGTCATTAACAAATTTTCATGAAAAACCCTTTTAAAGTTAAACTGGATCGATACATTGAAGCAACAGATCAATATATGTAGTGAACGGATCGATACCATTGGAGAACAGATCGACACTTTTAAATTAGGTCGATATCAAAAAGTAAGGAGATCGATATGCACTAAGGCAAAAGCTTCAGATGAAATACTTAAGATAGATATATCAATACTTGAAGAAAGAAGAGATCGATACTCGTCCATTCTAGAGAGTTGCAACATAATTACGAAGCAGACTAGATCGATATTTGAACTAAAAGAGATTTATACTTGTTAATTCTAGAGAGTTGAAAAATAATTACAAAGCAAACTAGATCGATACCGGAGTTAGAAGAGATCGATACTTGTCAATTCTAAAGAGTTGCAAAATAATTACGAAACAGATTAGATCAATACCGGAGCCAGAAGAGATCGACATTTGACAATTCTAGAGAGTTGCAAAATAATTACGAAATAGACCAGATCGATACCAAGGTAGAGGAGATCGATACACTTCAAATCCAGAGAGTTGAAAATTAATTACGAAGTGAACCAGGTCGATATGTAAAAGTAAATGGATCGATACTCAAAACCCAGATTCAAAATGTCGCACAAACAGATCTATACATTCATAAAGGGATCGATACTTCTTTTAATTTAAAGCTTAATAGTAACTTATGCACCATTTATGACGGACATTAAATGAGTCAAATCAAGCCGTTGGACACAAGGGTATTCACAAAGAGGATGAATATAAATAGAAGACAAATAGAAAAAGAGAATAACACAGTGCATTATTGTGAAATCAAAAGATATTCTCAAGAACATTCTCAACGTGAACATTGTTACTTTCTCTCACCATTGTAAAATTTTATTTTCTATTGTAAGAAAAATTTTCATTGTGGGAAAATTTTTCTTTGTGAGAGCATATTGATATATATACTCCAATGTGAGAGTTAAAAATAGAAATACATTTATGAAATTGTATTGGGTAAATCTTCACTCGAAATTAAAGAAGATTGTGTTGGGTTACTCTTTACCTGTGAGAAAGCAAGTATACGGTTGCCCTTCACCTCAGAAAAAGTTGTAGTGGGTTACATTTGACTTGAAGAAATAAGAAGATAGTTGAACCTCGGTGGTAACTCATAACCGTGACAGTGGACCTAAGCCAAGCTTTGCTGAAACACTATAAATGTTGTATTTGCTTTTCTCTCTCTACTATTTATCTGTTACATTGCATTGCATTCATTTTAAGTTTCAAAATTTCTAAAAACCTAATTTACCCTTCTCTTAGATGTTGCCAACTGGGCCGACAAGTGTTAATAGAGTTTAACTCAGTGAAATATAATTAACAACCTTGATAAGTAGATAAAAAATGGCATCCAACAGCAATCTTACATAAGTAATTGAGGGACAATCCACAAGCAGGCCTTCATTCTTCAATAGAACTAATTATGCCATTGAAAAAAAAAGATGCAAATCTTTTTGACAACTCTAGATTTTGAAATCCTAAATATTATAGAAGATGGGTACTTTCTACCCACAACAGAGGATATATTAATTAGAGAGAGAAAATTAAAACTAAAGAGAGAATGGACACTTGTGAAAAGAAATAGATTTACTCTAAATGGTAAAGCCATGAACAAACTCTAGTGCCCAGTAGAGTCAACAACTCAAAAATAAGTATGTTTGTTCATGATTATGAATTGTTTAAAATAAAATCACAAGAAAGCATTAAAGATATATTTACTCAATTTACTGACATTACTAACGAGCTTAAAGTTCTTAGTATATCTTATTCTAATGCATATATTATAACTAAAATCTTGAGAAGTCTACCTAGAACCTGGGAAGCCAAAGTGACTGCAATTAGAGAAGTAAAAAATTTAAGGACATTGCCACTTGAGAAGCTTTTTTGATCACTTATAATGTATGATTTGGAAGGCAGGTAAAAAGAGTAAGAGAAACGTTGCCTTAAAGATGAAGATGATGACAGCGAAGAAGAATCTAAGGAGGACGAGTTTCTTCTTATGGCTAAGAAATTCAAGAAATACTTCAACAAATGAAGAAGTTGGAAAATAAGAGAACATCCAAGAAAAGATAAATTCAAGAGAAATAACGAAAAAGAAAAAGAATGAGAAATCATTTGCTATAAGCACAAGAAAGCAGAACACACAAGACCATAATGTCCATTAAAAAAGGACAAGAAGGACAAGAAAAAGAAAAAGGCAATGAAAGTGACATGGGATGACTCATCAAGTAAAGAGAGTATTTTATCATCAGAAAATGAGAGAGCCAATTTTTGTCTCATAGGAAAGCAAAAAGATGAGGTAATTTCCCTTGACCAAAATTCTTCTTATTATGACACATACACAAGTAGTGATAATGATAACTTACTAAATGATGACTTGTATGCTTTATATGAAGAGTTTAGGAATGATTTTCGAAAACTATATGTTAGGCATAAAGAATTAAAGAAAATAAATTCCTTGACGTTAAAAGAAAATGATTCATTAAAATTAAAAGTTAGTGAACTTGAGCTTAATAATGATTCTAGCATGTTTAAGGAATGTAACTCATTGAAAGATAAAAATAAATATTGAAAGATGAAAT
>JAXCLQ010009781.1:27138-42691 GCA_035584115.1 Cedrela odorata
TGTCTGATCGCGCCTTAAGGTGAGGAGAAATGTGAGAATAAAGAACGAGTAGCGTCTTTGAGAATTGAGAATTGAGATTAGGTTAGGTTTTGGTTTTGGGCAAAAGGCAAAAATTAAAACAGGGTAATTTTGTATTTTTGTCTAGTATTATATATTTTAGTATTATTATTATTAATTTTTTTAGTCACATTATTACATTTTGATATTTAAATAAAGAATAAAAGGGTAAAATTATTTAGTTTATTATTATTATTATTTAATTTATGATATATTTCATAATCAGTTCCGATTTCGATTTTAATTTAAGAACCAAACTTTGCGTTTTGTCAACAATTAATTTATTTTGTTACACTTGTTAATATATCAAATTATTATTTAAGATATTTAATTATTTAATTACTCTCTCCCTTATATTTAATTTTATTTTATGACTGTAGACTAATTCAATTTTAGACATACTATTAATCTCGATTAATATAATTTAAGTACGTAGTGAATCATGTTTTATATAGTGTAAAATAAATAACAATAATAAGTTTTTTTTATAATCACATGAAATATTGGTATTAAATTATGAATTATACTATATAATTATTTTTGTTGAAAACTATTTACTTATATTTGTCACGTTTCACATTATTAATAAAATTAAATTTGGATTAATTTGAATTATGAAATGAGATATCACATTAAAGAATTTAAAATTATTAATTGGTTTTTGTTTTATTCCACAATTGTGAAAATGAGGCCATGAGCTATAACAAATAATTTTGTCTAGCATAAATGTTTCTTTTGCACATCCATTTTGGTAATGTATTTAGTATCTAGTAAGCAGATTTGATATAAATATGTATTGATATAATTATAGTATATATTTCTCTACCCAAAAAAGTATAATGAAGTTTGGGTGCTCGATTACATAAATTAGTATTATCACTGACAAAGTTTCTAATGCTCGTTTCTATGCAAATCTATTAGGATTAATAATTTTTGACAAGACTCGCCAACTTAATACAAAAACGATACAAAATTTTTAAGTTTGAGTTAAGATAAGATGACACGATTATTAAACGGGTGACACGACACGATTAATAATTTTGTCAAGTTAGAGTTTAAAGTTTTCGACACGTAAACTTATTTATGATACGACTAATTATTTGAATAATCATATTATGTTAACTCATTTATAATTTATTAAATTTATTTTTATAGTTTTTCAATTTTAAAAATTTTGTAGTTATGTTTATTCATTTTTAAAAGGTATTTAGTTATATTTAAAATAAAAATAATTAGTATTTGAGAAAATATTATTATAAATATTATAAAAATATATTAAAATATATAAAAAAATTAAATGGGTAACATGATTATAACCTATTTAACCGTTTAATAATCATGTCGTATTAAAATTTTTATTTCTTGACACGATTATTAAATGAGTCATGTTTAGTTTGTCCTTTTTTGACATGGCACAAAAATACGACACAATAACTCGAATTGCTACTCTTAAAATTCATGTTATAGTATTATATTATTGTCACATGTGTTTTTTTTTAAAAATAAAAGATAATAAATAATAAGAAATTAATATGATAATAATATAATATTATTACATTAATTTATATTTAAATATTACATAATTAATTATATTAATAATAATATTATTAATTTTATATTATATTATATTATTTTTATTTTTCAAGTTATAGAATCGATTTTATAATTGGTTTTAATTTTAATTTCTATTCAAATTTTCATTTTTTTTTGTTTTGTTAAATAGATTTTATGAATTATTTTATTAATTCGATTCTAGTTTTAAATTTTATAAAATTAGACTGAATCGATAAAAATTAGATTTTAATTTTTAATACTAAAATCGATCTTAAAGAAATTGGTTTGGAGCTCCTGAATCCATACAATTGATTTGATTTCTTACAATTCCAATCATGATTATGCTAATGTCACAAAAACATACACATATAAGATAAGGCCGTGTGAAATATTTAATTAATAAGTTAACAACACTGTGTCTGTGCTCATAGCTCAGTGATGTTGATTTTGTTAATGTTTTATTTTATAATTAATGATGTTACATGGCAAAGATTTATTGGTCAATTTAGGAATAAGGAGATAAAATAACTGTAGAGGAATTTGATTCTGCCCTCACGTCGTACGCAATTCCGTGCATCTCAGCGCAAGTTGACACCCTAAATGAAGTCATCATTGACGTCCGTCAAACCCTTGGGTATAATTTTACCAAGTTTCCAATTTGGGCATCATTTAAGTTTCATTTAGTTACAGTCACTGATTACAAATAATAACCCACTTGAGATAATTTATTAAGTTCCCAGTTCTCACCCTTAACTTTTCACCTATGACCCCACGTGTCTCATAATCAAATCATGCCCCATTTAATTTCTCCAATCTGATTGATTTTTCATGGTGACCATGATGTCACATGCAATTCTTCTAATAATTCTCTTTCCTTGGTTGTCATCGGCCTAACAATCACTTCTCCAAATAAGTTTTAATTAGTAGTGCAAGATGATGTGTGTCTACCTATTTGCACCACGTATTGGCCAGCATGCTTAAAATAGAGCCATATGGTTAGCCAAATGGCAAAGCAGGAGTCCTTTCCAATTGACAATGAAAGGCAATGTTTTCAAACTTATCAGTTAAGACACATTTTGTGATTGACAATTTCTTAAGATGGTGAAATGATTTGGACCCCACTAACTAGCTAGCTAACAGGGTAGTGCACGTATCTTGTCGAATCTAATAGCAAAGTCCCGAAGAGATAGACAAGTCGGGAGTGGTGAAAGTGAATTTATTGGCACATGAACGAGATATATATACCAACTAAAGAAACCGTGTATGCCTAATAAATTTGTATAAATTGAAATCAAGAATCCCACTGGGGGCTGCCAGATTGTAGCTTTCAAGTTGGGTGATATTAATATTTTGCGACAATCACCTAACTTAGAACCACGAATTACTACTTTGCTCATCTATGAGTTTGACTCTGCTGTCATATTCTCCTGGTGTGGTTTGCCTGCAAGCATTGTATTGTATTTGATGTGAACCATAAGCAAATAACGCTTTAAAAACAAAACAAAAAAAAAATAGATAAAATCTCAAATAGCTAAATTAAATTTGAAAAAGTTAACCATTGATTTGAAAGTCACGATTAAACAATTAACTAATGTTATTTTTAAAAATAACGCCACAAAATTACTCTTAATAAGTTATAAATCTTAAATTTATATAAAAAAAACTTAAAATAAAAGTTTAATTCACTTTCAAAAGATATATTTTCGTGCCTCCTCTTTTGATTGAGGGTTATAATACTTTTAAGTACATCACAATCCTAAAAACTAGGAATCCTAATTTGAAAATCCTAATGATATTATTTGGACTTGAAATTCAGCTCATAACAAGGTTTCATAAAGTATTACAAGTCAAATAAAATTTAAGTCCAAAAGCTCACAAACAAAAAATAACCAAAATACTCCTAAATTAGAACAAGAATAATTCAGCTAATGTATAATAAGAAATTTGACCCATGTGTAATGAGCCATTTTAAGGGCTTGAACTCTCCTCCTTTGATGTTTGAATAAGATTGTATTATCCATAGTCTTCAACTGAGCCTACTGTGCAAATGAAGTAATGAATTGGGCTTCCTACACCATTATGTTTTGAACAAGTCTATTCAGTATCTCTTTGATTTTCTTAACTCTGGATTTAATTATCGGATTTTGAGAAACATGCAAAGGATTACGAAAAACTTAATCACGAGCATCCAATAGTGGATTTGGCTATGGGCCTGATTGTGGGCTTGATCCATCATCATTCTCCCTTTTATTAAAAGGATTCGTCCTCGAATTAGAACTTATATTAAAAATTGAAAGATCAATAACATTAAAAGAAGCACTCATATTGTATTCACATTGCAAGTCAATTTTGTAAGCATCGCCATTTACTTTCGCAATCACTTTAAACGACCCATTTCTTCTAGCATTAAGTTTGACTTCCTCTGAGTAAGAAACTTCTCCTTATGCATATGCACTCACACCCAATTTCTCAGTTTAAATGTAACATGTTTACGCCCTCTATTGACTTAGGTGACAACCTATGTATTTCGCTTCTTGATGTACTGCTTAGCTTTTTTATGCATCTTTTTAAGCATTTCAGCCTTTCTCTTCCCATCTAAACTAGAATACTCATTAACAAGTAAAGGAAGCAAATTCAAAGGCGTTAATTGATTAAAACCATTCATAAGCTCAAATGGAGAAAACTCAAAAGATGAATGTACACTTTTATTATATGCAAACTTAACAAATGGCAAACCATCTTCCCAAGTTTCAAAATTCTTTTCATTGACAGCACGTAATAATGCAATCAAAGTTCTATTAACTACTTCGGTTTGAGCATCAGTTTGTAGGTGATAAGTGGTGAAAAATAATAATTTAGCACCTAATCTATCCCACAAGACATGTCAAAAGTAACTAATAAACTTAACATTCTAATCACTAACTATGCTCCTAAAAACACCATGCAAACGCACTACCTCCTTAAATAATAAGTCAGCAACATTTGTGGCATTGTCACTCTTATAACACGGAATAAAATATGTTATTTTGTTAAATCTATCCACAACCACGAAAATGGAATCCCTGCCCTTCCTAGTCCTAGGCAAACCTAATACAAAATTCATGAAAACATCTACTTAAAGTTTACTATGTACATGTAAATGCATAAACAAACTATGAAGTTTAACCTTAGACTTGACTCTTCTACATGTAATACATCTAGAACAAATATTTTTTACATCTTTCTTCATATTAGGTGAAAAGAAATGTTCTTTGAAAATGTCCAAAGTCTTGGCTACCTTAAAATGTCTTATAAGACTACTCCCACGTGACTCAATTACAAACTTCTCACGCAAAAAGCAATTGAAAACACACAATCTATTGTCTCTAAGCAAGTATTCCTCATGCCTGTAAAACCTACCAGATGCAATTTTCTCACATGCTTCATACATAGTGACAAAATTAACATCATCCATGTACATATATTTTATGAACTCAAAACCAAATAACTTGACGTTAAGTGAAGGAACAAATGCATATGTGCATGGTAGTGCATCAACAACCACATTGTCTTTACCCTGCTTGTACTGAATCATATATGGAAATGTCTCGAATTCTAGCCACCTCGTATGCTTACGACTCAGCTTGCCTTACCTTTTCAAGTGTTTCAAGGATTTATGATCAGTGAAAATCACAAACTCCTTTGGTCATAGGTAATGCTGTCATGTTTCCAAAGAACGTACCACGGCATACAGCTCTTTATCATAGGTGGAATAGTTCAATAGCATTCCGCTCAACTTCTCACTAAAGAATGTTATTATACATTTTTCCTGCATTAACACAATACTTATACCAATCCTAGAAACATCATATTCAATTTCAAAAGTACTAGTGAAATCAGACAAATATAACAATTGAGCAGAACAAAATTTTTCTTTAATCAAATTAAAAATTCTTTTTTATTCCTTACCCAATTTAAATCCTACATCCTTTTTTATTATTGCAATCAAAGATGCAATTATAGTGCTAAAATCTCGCACAAAGCGCCTATAAAAACTAGCTAAGCCATGAAACTCTTAACCTCATAAATAGACTTAGGCGTTGGCCACTCCCTAATAACTCTTATATTTTCCTCATCTACCTCGATACTATTTACACTTACAACATAACCAAAAAAAAAACTCGATCAACATAAAAGGTACACTTCTTAAGGTTGGCATACAATTTTTCCTTCTTAAGTACATCTAAAATAGATTTCAAATGACTCATATGCTCATCAATGATTTATTGTACACCAAAATATCATCAAAGTAAACTACCACAAATTTTTCTATAAAAGCACGCAATACATAATTCATTAACCTTATAAAAATACTAGGAGAATTCGTTAAACCAAAATGTATGACTAGCCACTCATACAATCCATGCTTAGGCTTAAATGCAGTTTTTCATTCATCCCCTATTTTTATCCTAATCTGGTGGTATTCACTCTTTAGATTAATCTCAGTAAACAAACATGCACTATGTAATTCATCCAACATGTCATCTAATCTAGGAATAAGGTATCGATACTTTACCTTGATTTTATTGACAACCCTGCAATTAACGCATATCCTCCACGTCCCATCTTTTTTAAGCACAAGCAACACAGGGATTGCACAAGATGACATACTATCTTTGATCAGACCTCTAGCTAGCAACTCCTTCACTTGCCTCTGCAACTCTTTCGTCTCATCGGGATTGACTCTATAGGCTGGTCGGTTAGAAATGGTCGCTCTAGACATAAAGTTAATATGGTGCTCGATCTTTCGAATCGAAGGTAACTCATTAGGCATATCTTCAAGGAATACATCATCGAACTCCTGTAAAAAGAAAACAACATAACTAGGCACAAAAGGGTTAAGATCGTCAATGCTCAAATAAGCTTCTTTGTACACCAGTACAATTAGAGATCTCTTTCCATAAAAAGCTTCTTTAACCTCTCTATGCTTCACATAAACACTCAACATCTTATCTAATTTCCTTTTGTTCTCGAATTTTTCATCACTCTTTGGAATACCCCCACGCTCGGCCTCACTAGACTTAGACTCCTCAAGCAACTGCTGTATCCGAAGTTGCTTCTCATAAATCTGCTTAGGTGTCATTGGTGCTAATGTAATATCCCTACTATCTTTCTTAAATGAGTACCTATTATTATACCCACCATGAATGATATGCCTATCAAACTGCCAAAGTCTATCTAATAACAAATGCCCTGCGTACATAGGTACTACGTCACATAATACCTCATCCTTATATTTTCTTACGGAAAATGTCACTATCACCTTCCTATTAACCTTGACCTCACCACAATCATTCAACTATTATAACTTATAAGGTATAGAATGTCTAACAGTGTGCAAGCCCAACTTATCAACAATGAGCTTACTAGCGACGTTTACACAACTATCACCATTTATAATCAAGCTATATACTTTATCCTAAATGTGACAATTAGTATGAAAAATGTTATCTCTATGCACACACTCACCCTCCCCAACCTTAACTTTAATGTTTAGGGTGCGCCTAATCACTAAGGCTTTGCCATCTATGGCATACTCTACATCACTAATATCCTATAATGTAGATATCTCAATGCTACTATCGCTCTCATTCTCCTCAGTTTCTATTTCTCTTGAATCTTTTAAAATTATGATCCTCTTATTAGGGCATTGCGAAGCAACATGACCTCTACCCAAACACTTAAAACACTTAATGTCCTTATTTCTTTATGTATGATCTATATCTGTACCTTTATCCTTAGACTGACTTACTACTTGGCCCTTCTACTTTACCTCCTCGTCTCCAGTCCTAGTAACTAGTTTATTATCTTTAGAAGCCTAATTTAGTTTCCAAGATTTCGAACTCGAACCCATCCTAGTATTAGGCCCAGCTACTCTATTTCGCTTAAGCTGTCTTTCTACCTTTATAGCCTTATGGACCATGTACTCTATCTCTATATAACGATGAAGCTCTACCACATCAGTCATATCTCTATTAAGTCCATTAAGAAACCTAGCCATAGCAGCCTCCTTATCCTCAACTACATATGCTGTAATCATGGTTAAATTTTTCGTCTTAAAATAATCCTCGACACTTCTACTACCATAAGTAAAGGTTTGTAACTTATAATGTAAATCCTTATAATAATGACTAAGTACAAACCTCTTACTCATAATGGTCTTCATCTCATCCCAAGTGTTTATGGGACACCCCATATTCCTTCTTCTACTTAACAGCAATTGATCCTTATCAAATTAAGACATAATCAGTAAACTCAACTATAGCTAATTTAACCTTCTTATCCTTCGGATAACTATGACAATTAAAAACTTATTCTACATTTCGCTTATATTCTATGTACAACTCTGAGTCATTCTTACCCTCAAATAGTGGTATCTTCATCTTAATATTACCCAAATTATAATTTACACCATCTAGGTCCTTACCATGTGTTTCCTAATGATTCCTCTTATGTCTCCTATCAATCTTATCCCCTTTATACCAGTTTATACCTCCACTAACCAATAAGTCTCTATCAAACTCCTCATCTACTTCAAACTCACTATTATAACCCAAATGTGGTTCATGAGCCCGCTTACTAGTTTTATGTGTGCTAGGCTCACTCTTAGATTTACCCTACTTCACCTTTGTTATGTCTACTTGCAATTTTTTAAAATTCACATGAATTTCTCCATTTGTTGTTGTAGTGGTTTTGTGATAAATTCTTGTTTATTTTTATCCATTTCAGATTTACTGTGAGACATTATGTTAATTAATTAAAAGACCTTACAATCACTCCCTCAAGTGTGTACACTTGAAATAATGTCACTCTAGTTATTCGTGTTTCACACAAAGTATAAAGTTTTTACCTTCTAATAAGCTTACATACTTTTGCCTTTTACCACTCAAGTTTCTTTTGATAGTTCTTTAAATAAACTAATTCAAGTGGCAATTTTGCACTTTCAATTTAACGAACACTGTAAATTAATCAAATTGATTCTTAACGGAATGAAATTGACATGAAAATGAAAACTAAGAATGCAAGAATACGAATCTACGCTCTAAAAACAAGTAAATGAAGTTTTGGCAATAAGAAATCAAAGAATAATTGTTAAAAGAGTAATAAAACCCAAATTGACGCTGTAAAGCAAACAAAACCAAAGTAGAATTACAAAAGTAATTATAAACAAAGTGAATTGGACAAACAAAGTGAAATAAAACAACGAAACAAAACAAAAGACAAACATGAACAGTAAAGAAATAAAATACAAAAGTAAATAACAAATTAAGCTCAAAGAATGAAATTTTAGCTCAAATTACCCAAAGATACCTAACTAAGCCCTAAAACCTAAGTTAGAGGTTCTTAAGTGCTAACCCCAACCTAAATTTATCTTAACTTTAAATTTGATTCTTAGAAAAAAAATTGTCTCAAATTATATCAAAATCAACCACCAAATAAGGCCAAATAATTTAACTAACCAAAATAAGTATAAACTAGCAAGAAAATCCAACTAGTTTCCTTTACTACACCAAACCCGAATTCAATATATATATTTTTTACAATTAATATGATTTCCAATTAAATATTACTCATTTCACTACAATTTAGCTACTTACCTTCAAATTTGTTTTTTTTTTATTTCTTTTATTTCTTTTATTTTTATTTTTTTACTAATAAACAATCAAAAATTCGGCTTCCCCTCCCTAAAGATTAATTGCAAGTCACCCAAGGAAGAAAATAACCAAAATCATGAAACTAAAAATTGAAAATAAGAAAATAAATGATAAAATGATAAAACATGGTCGGAGCCTAAGCTCTTTCAAATTTGATGCAAATTTCCAAAGAATAACACTTTGAAAACCCGAAAAAAAAGTGGATAAAACCTTAAATAGCCAAACCAATGTTGAAAAACTAATTATAGACTTGAAATTTGTGATTAAACAACTAACCAACCGTATTCCGAAAAAGAATGTCATAAAATTACTTTTGATAAGTTCTAAATCTTAAGTTTATATAAGTAACTCGAAAGAAAAGTTTAACTCACTTTCAAAGAAATGTATTTTCTTACTTTCCTTTTAGCCAAGAGTTATAACACTCTTAAATATATTACCCTCCTAAGCACTAGGAACTCTAATTTGAAAACCCTAATGATATTGTTTAGGTTTTAAATTTAGCTCATAACAATATCTCACAAAGTACTACAAGTCAAATAAATTTTAGATTCAAAAGCCCATGAACATAAATTGACTAAAATACTCATAAACTAGAATAAGAATAATTCGCTCAAAGTATAGTGAAGAATTTGATCTATGTGTAATAGGGCAAAATATTACACTAAAATTGCAAAACTTTCTTCGTAAATCGAAAAGCTCTTATTCAGTGAATTAGCTCCTTTCAGCAAAGGCAATATTGCATTTAAGAGAAATAGCAACGACAAACCGTCATAGTTCGAGGTAAGTAACTGTTATCCAAAAACATCATATTTCTAATTCTGAAAGAAAAAGGATAGAGATAGACTATACTAATACAATGAAGATTCAAGAGTGCCCTCTTTTCTGTTTGTGTAAGCCCAACAATAATTGTCAATTAACTCAACCATTGAAGCGACTCCGTGTTTTGATAAGCAGAGTGAGCCTTAGTATTTAACGCCTGTTATGCTCTTTGGATCACGAATGGGCCTTTGCTTACAGGTCCAACCTATCAAAGAATATCTGTTACTGTTTGATTTAGTTACCACCATATAAAAATAATTTTATTTTAAGTATTCAAATAAAAGCACAGAAAAGAGGAAGAAAAAGTCATACACGTGTCAGCAGCATACCTGAATCTCATGCAAAAGCACGCAAACTCCTTGGTGACGGCAGCAAACCCGTAGTCCTAACCCTTCCTCGTTCTTCTCTGACCGGTATCTGTTTCTCCGATTCCGATTTCACTAAAGTTTCCATCTATGGCAACCGCTACCGTTGACCACCACCACCTCCGTTTCGACTCCCTCCCGTTAATTGATCTCCGCCTCCTCTCCCAATCCGAACTTCTCTCCCTCTCTCTCTGCTCTTCCCGCGCCTCCTCCACCGCCACCACCACTTCCCAAAATGACGACGAAGACGAAGTTTCCACTCCCAAAATCGACCGCTCCGTCTTCAACGAATCAGCTGGAAGCCGCAAACAGACCTTCTCGCGCCTCCGCCTCGCTCCTCGAAATTCCTCCCAATTTTTTCCCCAAATTCCCTTCGCTGCTACTCGCGTCGATCCCCTGGACGAAGAGAATTCTCAAATCATTTGCCTCCTTAAATCTCTCCTCAACATTCAATCCCACGCGTCCAACACAATTGATATGGATAATAACGGGCACTTAATTCCCGTGCTGGTTGAATATAGTGAATACTGGAATGCGAATGCGAATGTAGATGAAAACGAGGGATTGCTTAATGTTCCGGTCGGTGTAGTTACTTGGAGTGCAAGAAAGAGGAGGAGAGGACGGCCTAGGAAGGGTGAAATTCGTAGTGATAATTGGTGGGTGATTGAGAGTGAGGATAAGGTGAACGAAAGCAAGGGCGATGTGAGTGCGGTGAGTGAGAGCTCAGTTAATATTCCAGTTAATGTTAATGTTGTTGCTTGTGGGACAGGAAAGAGGAAACGGGGGCGGCCGAGGAAGAATGAGAATAGAAATGAGATTAAACTGAATGTAGTGAGCGAGAGCTCACCAAATGTTGTTGCTGGTGAGATTAGAAAGAGGGGACGAGGGCGTCCAAGGAAGGATGAGAGCAAGAATGGAAATAAATATCTTAAGGTGCTTCAAAGTGGGAATAAGAATAAGAAGGAGATTGTGTTGGGTTATATTACGGAGGAGCTGCTGAAAGAGGTGGTGATGGAGAATAGGGAAGGCGTGGTTGTGGATTTGGTTGCATTAGCGAACATGGAGGATCCTTTTGGGGAGGAGTTGAGTAGGAGGACAGAGGGAATTGAGAAGAGAGAAGAGTTTTTAGACTTTTTGACGGGACTAAAGGGAGAGTGGGTGAGCATCAGGAAAAAGAGGAAGATTGTTGAAGCAAGCGAATTTGGAAACTCATTGCCAAGGGGGTGGAAGCTTATGCTTTGCATCAAGAAGAAATTGGGGCACATGTGGTTATGTTGTCGCAGATATATAAGGTTTTTCAATCATGTTTCTGGCCCTCGTTTGTTCTATTGTGTGTTAATTAAGTGCATTATTTACAATAGTTGTACATTCCGTTTCTGTTTATTACTTGCATATATGGAATCAAATATTAAAGCAGTAGTCTGTTTTTTAAGCTAATTTCACTTACTTTATTTGATGGGAAAAAGAAGCTATATTAAGAACAAAAACACTATCATCTGTGATTTGAATTCTGTTCTATAATCTGTTTCCAGTTAGTTCATTTTTAATGTTTTGTGCGTTTCTTCTGTCAATGGTTGGACCATCATTCTCGTAAAAAAGAAAAATGTCAACTCTGCCAGTGAGTGTGATATAAACAATTGCACATAGTTTATGGAATTCAGATGGGTCAATACTAGATGGGATTGAGGAAAAAAAAAAGTTACTTTGGTTAGATGTTAATGCAATTAAAAAAAAAGGAAAAGAAAAAATGATACTTATTGTTTGTGCTACAAATAGATAAGGATTTGTGTTGTGGCATATGAAAGTGTGGTTGATTCTTTTTAAAGAATGCTTGCTGTGAGTCCTGATTGTGCTAACTCACTTTTTGGGTTATTCTGCTGCCTAATATGATCACAAGGTTTTGCATCGATCCAACTACGACAAGTTTTCCAGTCTCTTTACCATGTTTGATTTACTCCTTCCACTAATAAGTATTGAAATAGATGGTTCTTAGGATCTTAAAGGGAAACAATTATAAGAATTTGAATAAAATGTTAGTGGAAGATAAACTGACTGCCTCTTTGAGGACTTGCACTGAATCTTTTAAGGAAATTAAAGGAAAACAATTATAAGAATTTGAATTCATTTTGGCATTATTATCAAATATTATTGCCTGTTTTCCATGATCCTTGTAAGCCAAAACCCAACTACGTTACAGATCTTTTGCTTAACCTCTGCAGACTGTAATTTTCATTATTCTGTCCCAAAATCTACTACATATTGTTGTCTACTTTGAGCCAAGACGTAATTACTCTGGAAGTGCTGAACTAATAAGATTCTGTATGGTTTTCTTCAGTACATTTAAATCAGGTCTATTTCCTGTAGAAGTTCAGTATTTAGAGTTATATTTTCAGTTCATGTCTTAGTCTTCGGACCTCCTACTGAGTAAACTTGTTAATAAACACTGTGGAAAGGCATATCATAGATAATGAGACTTCTAAATGAGAATGTATTTTCTCTGTCTGTGCAGAAAGACAAGGGTGTAAATGAAATGACTTGTTATTCCCCACTGCTTAGTTAAATGTGCTAGTGTCAACCCAGAGAATTTACTACCATTAACATGTTCACAAAAATTTTATGTGTTTATGGCCCCTGCATATATTATATTCTCATTCCGGAATTTCTTGTCTTTTGGAAAAAAAAAAAAGTTACAAACTTGTAAATAATCCTGATATTTGAAAGGCAGAGAATTGTAGTTCTATGCAGAACTGAGGACCCATATATGCCTATTTAGTTAGGTAAAAACAATTTATTGAATGCTTTGGAGTATTTACTTATTCTACTAAACCTTGTTCTTTAGAGTATACTATACCTTTTTTAGCATTTATTTCATGACTAATGTTGTGATTCTTATTTTGCATTTGCAACACCACGTTGATCATTTAATTGTAAAGTAGAGGCTGCAAAGCAATAGTTATCGTTTTTATTGTTATTTTGTATTCTTCTACTCTTGGTTGTATGGTTCTTACTCTGTCTTTCCTAATTCAACACCATCCAGCCCTAATGGGCGGCAGTTTGTGTCCTGCAAGGAAGTTTCTTCATTCCTGCTCTCCCTTTCTGCACTTAAAGATGCAAGTAAGCCGAGTGCTGGTCATAATGATGACTGTATTCAGTTGGACAACAGAATTACCTTCGGAAATGTAAGTCAGCAATTTTTATATTTGTTTTACCCTTTACAATCTTTTGTGTGGTTTCTATTTACAAGCTATGCTACAGGCTCCAGATCTTACTCTAGGGGCTGACAAAAATGGGGCTGACCTGGTTTTCCATTCACCATTTCCCACTACTTCCGCATGTACCAAGCATGATAAGCAAGCCTCTTCATTGAAGATAAAGAGTCCAGAGGAAGTTGAAAGATTGGAAAATTGCAATGGGCAGTGTAACGTTTTTAACTTGACTAATCAGAAATTAGAGAATACGAATGCAGCCACTGAGATCAGTGCTGCTAAACTCAGTGTTCGTTTGGGTGCTGAAGCAGTCTTGTATCATAATCAGAATAATAAATTTTCTGCACCTTCTGGTGAAAGAGATGTTCCCAAGAGCACCATTGGTGGCTGTGATAATTTAAGCGGGCAACATCAAAGCTCTCAGAATTGGTCAACTTTCTCTGGAAGTGGCCAACCATGTGTTGTTGAAAATAGTGCGAATGGTGTTTATATTAGTTCAGTGGAGGAGCAGAAGCAAGAGATAAGTAGTGGAAGTGGTTTTCTTTCTTCAAATGCTAAGGAGAAAACATTTAGTTGTCAAAATCTAGAGAAAAAGCTTTTTACTGGCACCATGGAACATGTGAAAGTTGATGTGGATAAAGATGTGAGAGATGAGGCAATATCTGATTTTGGCTATGGTTCCACCAGGTTAGAGGATACTGTGACTTATGTTAAGGATCGAGGAAGTTTTGAAGGCTGTTCTGGGAGTGAGCTAAGATGTGGTTCTGTGAATTATATGAATAGAGTGTCTGGTTCCACTTTGTCAGAGGCTATGCTGGAAAGAAGTTCTGAAAATGTTTTACACTCTTCATCTGGAAATGAGCACTCATGTGTTCTCAACAATAATTTGAATAGCATTTCCATTAGCATGTTGCATGAGCCCAAGTTTGATGATGTCAATAAATCCAAGAATAAAGAATTAACTATTGGTTTTGGCAACAAACACTCTGTGAACAATTTCGGGTGTCCAGAGGATACTGAAGTTGGCTTGCTTGATTTGTTTGGAAGTGAGAAAAGCTTTGGCTTTGTTAACAGTTTGACCAAGGTTTCTCCCGAGACAACAGAGGTCTCCAAACTTAACAAAATCAGAAAATCCAGTGAACAAGCATCTGGAGCTAAAATTAATTACAAGGTTGGCACAGGCACAGTTCAGGATTCCAGGTTAGAGGATTTAGACAATGCTAAGAATAATGAATTAATAACTGCTTTAAGAAGTCATAGCCAATCGGGTGTGGGTGTCATGGCTGATCTTTTGTGGAGAACTGATGAAGAAAACATTCTGCTGAGTGGTTTAACTGCTAGTTCATCTCGGCTGTTGCAATCATCAGGGTGTTTTCCTGCATTTGGAACAGTGACAGATAAGGTATGCGTGGGTCCATTCTTTAAGTTGCAGCTTGTGAAGTCAAGAATAATGGAATTCTGTTGTGAATGATGAATTAATGAATATTTTTGCTTTAGGCAGTTATTCATGCCTCACTGTAGCATATTACTTTTGAACATTGCAGTTAACTACTGCCGTGTCTTCATGTTATGTTCTCATTTTTTTTCTTTTTCCCTTTACCGAACTACAAAAGGTTTAACGAATATTTTCTATTGCTATTATTGTGAATTATACATTATGTTGCCGATACTGCCCTATTAGAACTATCTGTGAATTTTTTAACACTGTTTTCTTAGAGAGAATTGAAGTCCTTGTTAGTGATGGATTTTGTGAATAAATTTTTTTTGGTACCCGAAATTGCTACCTAGAACTTTTGAACCATGCTGAAAAGAAATATATATATGTGTGTGTGTGTGTGTGTGTGTGTGTGTGTGTGTG
>JAXCLQ010009791.1:0-10933 GCA_035584115.1 Cedrela odorata
TCAATTATCTAACTCTAAGTTAATTACAATTTTACATGTAATAGTGATGTAACTCTATATTATAGTTATTGAGATTGTCATTTTGTGATCATATTTTATGGCAATTCAAGGTGTCATTTTAAGTATGAGGTAAGTCATGATAATATTATTATAGGGAAATCATATGTTATTGTATGTGCATGTTGATTTACATGGCTAACTTCCTCATGGTTACAAGAGAATATCACTTCTATTTCATGAAATTCTTGTATTAAAGAAGATTAAAATCATTTATAGATCATATATGCATTGTGTGTGAGACAATGTTGTGTGTTGATTTACTCATTGTAAATTTTTGTTTTCTTATTCCATAACATTAGAACACAACTACAAAATCTTTTTGCATAATTCATTGTCTTCTACATGAATGCAATTGATACATTGTTATTAACACTTTTTAAGCATTTAAATGCTTATGAAATTATAAGATATTGGTGAAAATTAAATCAAATATTTTAAAGTTTGAATGAGGTGTAATTAGTAATATAATCTACAATTATTCATGTAAATATGAAAGGATTTAAAGTATTTATCGCTTCCAATTATTTTATTCGAAAAATTATGTTAATTTGTATATATGAATTGAGGAAGAAACTCATGATGGCAAAAATATTTATTCATGATATCTGAAATTAGATGTAATAATTATACTAATAAAAAGATAATTTATAATGAAAGTTGAATAAATTATTGTTGTTTAAAGTTACATCATTAATAAATATTTAAGTTTTAAGTTTGTTTGTTTATTTGCATATTTTTTCAATATTATCTATAACAATATTAAGATGCAAGATGATATTACTTATAAATTATAACTTTATGCAAACCTAAACTATATAAAAGGACAAAAAATAATGTATTTAGGTCCCGATTAGTCGTGCTAATTAAGTACTTAATGTTTGGTTATTTATTTTAAAAATACTTATCCAATTTAATTGGCAGTAGAATTAATTTTTAAATTAGTAAATAATTACATACTAATTAAAATAATATTTTAGAGTGTTTTAATTAGTATTTTATTACTTTTTCTTTAACAATCCCACCCTTAATTATTTAATAAAACCAAGTTTGCAAATTAATGATAAAATAAAGTAATTTATTTGTTACTTAATAACATAACTAGATGTTGGCTTCTTGTTGCACCCTTAATTACATGAATGAAACTATAAGTTCATTCTAAAAGCTTAATCCTCTGCATAAAACATATAGTTTTTACTTGATTTCCCAAGATGATTGATTGGATGTTAGAAACCCATTTAGAAGCTCAATTTTCTTCACAGGGGAGACAATCCCCAATGCTCTTATATAAGACCCAACATACAATAACAGATGAGTAAATGAACATACAAATGTCATAGTAAATCTTTGATATTAGTTAAACTATCTCATTTAGATGGGGTAACTCCATAAAACTATCAATGTTTATATTTCAAGTGAACAAATTGCAGTAAAAACTAGTAAAAATTTATCCAACTCCTGCAAATTTTTTCTAGCAAAATTGTTACTTTCGAGCAGTGCAAAACAGATCAACCAAGAAACTCGTGATTCCTTTTCTTTCAAATTTTAGACACAAAAACAGACAAACCAAAATTTCAGTGTTTTAAATCAAGCATCATCGAACTCTTTCACTTCTGACCACGGATCTTCACAGCTTGTCTATTCCTCTTCTTGACACCGGATTTTGCAACCTTGAGGCTCCGGTTAATAGCACTTAGCCTTGCAAGTGCTGCATTCTTCAGATCTGACCGATAGTAGTTATCTGCAACCTGCAATATGTGAAATATCTGAGATGAGATGATATGAGACAGAACTCCACTTTGGCTAAATGATAACAATACTAAGCTACTGTTTAACATCAGAAGATTTGACTTTTCTGCAGGTGAAACACAAACCCTTCTACAAACTACAAAGCATGTGGATCGACAAAGAGAATTAAACTAAAAACTTAATGTAAGGGAATCACCAACTTCATACTTAACATATATAAAGCTAGCCGTCATCAACAGTGAAGTGATGAGGCAAAAAAACATTAGAGCAAGCATAACTAATAAACATTGGAAGCTCAGAAGCCAAGAATAACTAGAGTATTTCATCAGAGAAACCATAAGACAGGTTTCTTCTCACGAGTTAGTGCTTCATCACCGCAAGGGGATAAAAGGGGTAAAATGTAAATGAAGAATTTTAATTGGAAGTAAACTGCCATATACAATACCATCTGTCATCTCTGGAAATACATATTGAAAAAATACTGTCTATGACACAAGACTCAAAGCTGAAGAAATTTGAGTATGAAGCATCTTTTTCAACTATACATGCAAAATCCACAAGACAGTCCAAAATGAAAGTAAGCATATATCCAAGTGATAGGCCAATTCAGCATTGAACAATGAAAAGCATGCGAGATAAAAGCAAGAATAAGAGACTTCTAAATTACCTGGTTTTCCACAGCCTTTGCCATTCTAGGGAACTCCTTTTTCATGAAAGATTTATGAAGCAATGCAGCAGGCTTATTCTGTTTCTTGGTTTTCGTTGTTGCAAGCACCACAGCTTGATCTTTCCCAGGTTGAATTGTAACTGTTTTCTTGTTAGCCAAACCTAACATATTTCAGAATCCCAATGTGAGAAAGATCATAAGCGCAATACAGAATTCTAACTAATCAATGGTAAAAGGTATCCAGCATCCATTTTATAAGACATCAAACACTAAGAGAACGTTGAATCCAAAATTAACTACACATAAACCAAACAATACAATGCCAACAGAGAAACCTTCATCTATTGCTCTAGCATTTTCAACTATTCTTCAGCATACAACAAAAGGTTCACTCAGATTTCCTCTAGTAGCAAATCGGTAAAGAAATATACCCAACATAAACAACTAAACACTACCTACCTACCAGCTGCATTTTTTTTTTCTTCCAGCATTCAACAAAACAATATTTTTCTACAAAAAAAAAAAAAAAATTGAAAATGTGAACAGAACATACCAGAATGCTTGAAAGAGTTAAGATTATAGAGATTATTCGGCTCTTTGCTAAACTGAACGCTGGCAGATCCTCTACCAAACTCCTTGACCAAAAAACAGTTGTTACTTTTCACAATCTCCCATATCAATTGACCCGGCACAGTCGCCATCTTCTCTTATCCTGCCCCCAGCCACACTAAATCACCATGAAAACAAAAACCCATGAGCAAAAATCACATAGAAACCCTATAAAACAATACATTCGAATCACGAGAGAAATAGAGATCAGACCTGTTAGGGTTTCTAATTTTATTTGTAGCAGAAGTGGAGAGTGACAAACTTTTATAGTGAAACCCTAGCTTCGTTTCTCTTCATTGGTTTTTTTTTTACTCACTAGAAGGGTAGTGTTGATTTTGTTTAATACGGTTCTGTCCCGTTAATTTTTGAGTGACTAGAATACCCTTCTTAATTTGAAATATTTACAGTTTCAGACACCATCTTCTACGTGCATGATAGCAAGCATAGTCCAAAAAGAAGATTTTAAAGAACAGGGCATTTAATTTAACCTTGGAGTTGCAAAATCATTGAAGGGATTTCAAGCATTCAATGGTAACTACATTGTTTAAGTTGTGAAATATAAGACAGGCATTCTGAATTAAAGCATAATAAAACAGAGAGAAAATGATTTGGAGTAAAGTAAATAATAAAGTTATTTGCCCTCTTAATTCATGAATTAACAAGAAGCTAAAATCAGGTCACAAGTGCTTTACACCTCAACTAATGTTACATTTATATACAGAAGCCAAAGCAGCTTTTCATCCTTCTTACACCTACAACAACCTCAAATGTCTTTCACGAAATTTTACAGAGGGATTCTAGCTTTGAAATATGCAGCAAATAAGCAGTCAAATCCAGAACAAAATGCCCAGTATACCAACCAAATTCACAAGTTGTTTGATACTAATGAGCGATGTGCCGGTCTCGCAGAACCATTCACTGCTTCATTTATCCTACTGAATACTAATTTTAGAGGGATACATGCAATAACAGGACCTTTAGGCTTCTGCACCACTGGCTTCCTCTCTACTTGACCAGTCAGTGAAGAGAGTTTCCGGATCTTTTTGGACAATAGCCCGGATTTTCTTGATTTCGGTGATTTATTTGGTGAGTAGCGCGGTGGCCATTTAGTATGCTTGGTGGAAATTCTTCCGTCTTCCGAAGTTTGCTTAGCTGCATAACCCATTTCAGCAGACTCCACGACGGAGACGTTAGTTGCATCAGATTCAATACCATCACAATAACCATCATCAACCACCTCCACCGACAGCGGATGACCTACAATAGCTTTACCATTCAATTTACTCATGAGGGAAACAATCGGAACATGTTGTGGTGGGTAGCTGGCTTTCACCTCAAGCTCAACGTCGTACAGTGCAGAATCGCCACAAAAGTTTCTGACAGGAAAATCGGACATCTGATATCTGGAGTGAACCATGTACCGGGTCTGCCGAAAGGGAAGTGACCTTTTGGGACTCAAGGAACCATCAGGCAATAGCTTCACCTCGGTAGTTCTCAGATGAGGTTCCCTACGAGGAATAGACTTGTTCCAGTGCTGCTCTTCAGTTTCAGATTTCAACTTGGAACCACGAATGCCATCACAATCAACTTTGTGATCAGAACCCTGAGGGAATCCATCCAGGCGACGCAAGCCTGCCACATAAGCATTTGGTTCATCATCCATGTCCATATATTTTCTTGAGGCTTGTTTTCTATTCTTACTCGTATGTCTTGAATTCCTCTTTCCTTTTGACTGCCACTTTGATGTATCTTTCTCCATCCGCTGGCTAATATTATTAACATGAACAGCAGCTGAACTGGCACAACCAGATTCATTAAGTCCATTGTTTCTTAAAGTTGCGGCTTCAGCTTGACTGCATTGACTAGATTGCCTTCCCAAGACACCAACTTGATGCCTCCCAGATGAACAAGGCGGAAATATAGGAGAAAAACCTGTCAGAATCAAATAATATGTTAAGAAAAGAAGAAAATTTCCAAACTAGTAAACGTTAAAGAAAATTTAATTTCCACAATAGTAAATGCTTTTCTTTTTCTTGGGGGGAGGGGGTGTGTGCGTGTGCGGTGGGTAGGATTATGTGGAAACATAAAGCCAGCAGCCCATAATAAAATCAGCCAATGAACAAGCAGAATACAAGACTACAGTCAAGCTAACTGACAGGTAACTTGATCCACTTGCCAATCAAAGTGACACTAGTACAGATACAAGGAAAAAAAAAACAAACTAAAATCAGTCTCAACGGCGTTGTAGTACTTCCCGACAATTATATTGCAAAATCTGTGAAATTTGAAGTTGTAATCAGCCTGCTATGTTTTGTGAGTGCGAGGAAAGCAACTATGTTTGAAGAAACAGCATATTGCAGAGTATAAATTACAGAGAGGTCAGCATGTGGAGGAAGACAAAAGAAACAAACAAATTACCTGCTGGGAGCCACGGCTCCCAATATTGAAGCTTCAACAACTATTAAGTTTTTAATTACCCACAGGTAGAGCCAAAATTGTGAGAATGTATCATTATAGGTTCTATCAATTATTCAGACTAGAGTTTGATTGACATTTTTGCTCCATTAAAAAGATTATTTTCAGAAAGGCTCTAGATCGATCCCAGCTTGGTGCCAAGCCTACTACTAGTTCATTTCATATAAATCATCATAGCTACCCTCAAAACTTGCGCCTCTCAGACAGAAAAAATTGAAATAGATCAAGTTTAGCTACCTTAACTATTATAATGATTAGGCTACCTGCATACTGAAGTTCACCAATATGTTATTCAAGCATACCTGCAGAGTGTTTATCCTCCCCAACAAATGGGACATCGAATAACCTGTCTTTTCCCGCTAAACCAGGTACACTGGAAATTTCAGTCTCCTTCAGCTTGTGATTAACTTCACAAGCAGGCTCAGAAGCATTTAAGGCAACACCATTCTCACATGAAACAACAGTGCTTTCAGAGTTGTTGTTAATTACCACAGATAAACTTTTCCTTGATTCATTAGATTCCACAACAGAAACCTTGCTGTCAGATAAACCCTGAAGAGGTGAGCCATTTGAACTGGCAAGCTGGTTGCAGATAACTGGGACAGACACCATAGCCGTACTCTCCAAAACCTTTGTCAATGGTCGGCGACGATTTTTTCTCTTTAAGAATTCATGAACATTCGGCACTTGAGTTCTTTTTCTTTTAAGTGATGAAGAATAACCTTTGCTGCCATTCACAGGGCCTCCATTAGACAAGTTGCCATTGTGTGAATCACATAATGAAGCACTTTCTTGTTGAACTGACTCAGATGCCCCTCCGATCTGTACTTTTCTTTTTGGGCCTACCCCCGTGCCAATGTCCTCAAGTCCTCTCATACGCTTAGTTCCCTCCATTCCATCATCCTCTGAGTCATTTGGTGTTCTTCTCCTCTTTCCATGCACGGATAGCACTTTAGAACCGTTAATATGATTAGGCTCTTCAAAGGATATTCCAGATTGAGATAATTCAGGTGCTGAATCTGAATTGTCTTCAGAATCACTTGCCTCACTAGTCACATCCTCATTTTCTTTGCTAGAATGAGACATTACAGGGGACTCTCTGGCCAAACTTGCTTGATCCCCACCTGAATTATCAGGTCTAATCCAGTAATCCGGATGATCCTTGCCTAGACGAACACTCTCAAGCTCAAGAGCATGAAGGATGGCATCTTCCCTCCTAGCATATTTCACAGCTTTCTTACCAGAATTTGCAGCAGAAGCCTTTGCTTTTTCAATGCATTCATCATATTCTCCACATCGAAACGCCTTCACCCTCTTAGACTTTTCTAGATTATACCAGTCCCTAAACCATCAAAGCAAATAAATTTTGTTAGCAGTGTAAGATCATATGTATGTACAAACACAAAACTAAAAAACTGCAACATTAGAAAAGCGATACTAACGGAAAGCAATACCAGAATATTGTCAAAAACACAGATAGAGTTCAGTTCCTGTAAAAGCCTACAGCTATTCACCCTTGTCTATTTTTCCCTTAAAAATAAATATTTTTAGACATCCAAAATTAATTGGTGTGAAATCCAAAAATAATCTGCTGTTGTTCTTTTAGAAAAGATCCAAAGAGACATATGTATAATGTAAGTTTGGTACATCATTAATTTTCTATTCTTAAAAGGCCAATGCTCTGCAGAATTGTACAACCAGTATGCATAGTCTTTGGAGGCCACCCCGTGCAAATATGAAATGGATTATGAAGAGCTAATACCAACAAAGCATGTAACAACCTACAGTGAAGTTTTTTTCATTCCAAGAAGATCCCAAAACTGGAAACTTTTTACCAAAAAGCTAAAATCATTTTCATCAGATAATCTAACCAACAGTCTCCTAACAAGTATGAGCGAAATAGAGATGCTTCTTGGAGCAACCAGTAAGAGGACACCAAAATAACGTGTCTATGTAAATTATTTAAGATAATTGTATCAAAGGCCTTCAATCAATACACAAAAAAGATTTCTTCCACCAAAAGTTTGTTCCTAAAAACCAATGCTCTCTAATCTCAATAAGCATCAACCAATGATAAATGTGTCCCAAACCTAGCACAGACCAAGATACAAAATGCAGACTAAACAGCTGAATTTATGTACTCCAGTTTCCCTAGCAGTCATAATGGTAGACAAGCGACCAAAAGTGACATAAGTACAGCCAAAAACATGAAGCCCAAACGTCAACAACATGTAGCCATTGATGGTGAAGTCGTGACCCTACTGTTAAGTATGACTTAGACGCTTTCGATAATGCAAATCAACCATACACTTTGATAACAAGCACCTTTATCTGATGACCCAGTAACAATATTGTACACATAAAAAGCCAGTCAGGCAACAACCAAACAACTTCAAATGACAAACCCATTTTTGTTTATCCTTTTTCCTTTAGCAAATCTGGAAAGAAATATACCCCCACCACATCCCATCCTGCCCAAGCTCAAACCCAGAACATCAAACTCATTCCCATGCTTTTGGCAACAGGGAGTGCCAACAGACCAAAATGTCATAGCATGAAAAAATCAGTTGAGTCAAATGGTTTCATTGAGCAACACAAACAATAAGGATTCAACTCCCCTAAACAGACATTGCTTAAATTCAAAAGAATACACTTCCAACGGACCTTTACCTTGTAATTACATATAGCCATGACCAAAAACAGCAGTATCAAGCTCATTTTGTCATTGTTAGTTTTTTTTCTCATGATCAGATACCACTAACTAAAGCTCAACAAGCAATCTACACGAGTATCAACAAATTTCCTCTAGCAAAAGCCTAAGCATTTAATCTACATAACAATGAAAAATAAAAATAAAGGAACACCATAGAAGAAAGCAACTAAAACAACATAAAGAAGCAAAGCAAAAACAGTAACAAACAAAGAGAAAGTGACTATAAAGATGTAAATGGGCACTTACACACTGGCATCCTCGCGACCCAGAAGCTTAACAGGGGTACCGGATCTTGGTGAAACCAAACAACCCTCAGAAACCTCATCTAAACCCAGAATCCGACCCGGCCACCACGACCCGTTTCTTCTCCGAACCCAAACCAGACCACCTACAGTTGGGTCTATGCTGTTCGCTCTATTGCCATCGTCTTCAGATTCAGGACTTCCCATCACACAAATAAGACTAAAAATCCGCAAATTATTTTATAAAAAAAAAAAAAATACACCACAAAACTGTCTTCTGGCTATAAACCCAAGAAAAATGATCTCAAAAATCAATCTCGACCGTTCATTACCGAACAAACCCGCGTCGGTAAACCTCCATAAAAGTTTTCCTCTTGAATAAATGCGCACACACCCTTTAAGCCTGTAAACACAAAAGGAAACCCAGAAAACAAAATCAGTAAAACAATACAAAAGAACAACAAATACTACATGCAATACAAAACCCAGCAACAAAACTTTATATGAGTACCAACCCTGAAGTAAATGCCTTTATGAATAAAATAGATCTAAATATGAGAAAAAAAAAATTTAAAAAGGATCTGGTTTTTTTCTTTTTTTTTTTTTTTCCTTTTTAAAAAAACTTTCAGTGCTTGAGTTGCTTCAAGTCTTTTGTTCAAGGGTTGAAGCAATCTGTGCCTAGTATGCGTGGGTTTTGAACATAGTACGAGAGCAACTGACGAAGACACTGAAATGTGTTGTGTTTTGGATCAAAATTATTTATTTAATTAATTAATTAAAAAACGTACCTTTTTGTAATTTTCTTTTTCTATTTTCCCCTGTTTTCACTGTGAGAGAAAGAGAGAGGAGACAGAGGAACTTATCTGTGTTTGGCAAAGAGAAAGAGAAAATTAAAAGAAAGAGGATGAATAAAGTACAGTGTTTTACATACAATTTGTTAAGTTATGCTTAAATGTATTTATTAATTTTTAATTATTTTAAATATTTATTTTCTTTTAACAATTATTTCATCATAAATATATCTATAAATATATTCTTAAGACTATATGATATTAATTTTAACAAAATTTAATTGTTTTATTTATTATATTATTGAAAATAAATTCTTAAATCTATAATGTGTACAAATTTTGAAAATGCATATTTGTATAAACTTATCGAATATATATTTTTGCAAAAGTATATAAAATGAAAGTTTTACAAAACGAGTAATGATATAATATTGTTACTTATTTTAAATATTTGTATATGTGTTAGCTAATTGAATATATATTTACACGGGTGTACTTTATATAATAAATATATATATATATGAACTCGTATTAACTTAAATATTTAAATATTTTTATCATTTAAAAAAAATTCTTATGAAATATATATTTACACGAATATGTTTTATATAATAAATATATAGATGAGAATGTATCGTGTATAAAATCTCATAAAACACGTGTCATTTATAATATTTATAATATTTAAATATTTTATAAATTTATTTCACATACGACAATGTAATACGATAAATAATTTAGATATACATCAATATATTAAACTTTATATTAGTATAGATCTAGATTTTAAGTAATAAGTGAACAAGAATTATTCGAACACCGTTATTAAGGGTCCTTTTGAGATTGTTATTGGAAAAGTTAAAAGTTGTTTTAAGTATTTAGCAACTTTTAAAAAAAATTATTTTCGGCAAAATCAATCATTTTACAACGGTTTTTAAAAAGTAGGAAAAGAGTCACTTTTTAATATTTGATTTAAAAATATAATTTTACCCTTAAATATAATTTCAAATATATCTTATTATAAATATACAAATCTAAAATTAATCTTGAAATAATTATTGAATTCCAACATTAATTATAATAAAAAATGAAATTTTTATTTTTATTTTTATTAAATTTCATTGAAAATTGTATACATTTTAGTCATTTGTATATTACAATATTTTAATAATATAAATTACTTTTGAAATTCAAAACATTTTTAAAAATAAAATTTACTTTAGTGTTTGGTGAAAATTAAATTATTTGATTCTGTTCAACTGCAAGTCATTTGATTTGGAAAGACATGTTGCTGGTTGCATAGGATTATTTTCCACACATGTCCCACACGCAAGATTTGGGCACCACTGATGAACGGCTGTAAAAAGATATGTAAATAACCATATGCTGATTTTAAAAATGGACGGCTGGGATTGCATGATTGGAGATCATCACTAATTAAGCTGTATGCACCCACTTAATTTCTTAGGTATTAAGTAAACGGTTTTGAGTTTTATTAAAAAAATATTTATTATAATTAAAACCTTTTGAAAATTTAACCAAGAGAAGAATATTATATTCGTTTTAATAATTATTAAAATTATATTTTAAAAACACGAGTATAATAATTTAGATAAATTTAAAATAAAGA
>JAXCLQ010009791.1:11033-25609 GCA_035584115.1 Cedrela odorata
GAAGAAGAAGAAACAAATCAAAGCATTTCAACGATCATGACTGGTAGTTCTACTTTTAATTTTTCATTTACTATCGAACAATGAATTCATACATTCATAATTATTTATTATTGCTTTGTGGGGTTTTTTTTTTCTTTCTGTTCATGCAATTCAATTACGTGATGACCCCATGTAGTCATCAAAGTTATATTTGAATGAATTTCTGGGTATTTTTATCTCTAATTAAAATGTATTTATTTGTCTTTTTTTTCGAATATACGAGTTATTTTGGACGTTTTTAGTGATGAAAAGTTTGTTGCTTATCGTGATAATTGATTAAAAGTGTCATCAAATTTATATTTTTGTGATTAAATTAATGAATTTAATTATAGAAAAGCTTTCATTAGCTTGTAGACATCCGTTTCGTGCTTGGTTCTTGCTTGAATCAGAACCATTATTGGCATTGATGGTGCTTTGGTGCAGGCAAGTAGAAACTAAGATTAGATTATTCATAATTGCATATGAAAGATTTTTTAAAGTACTTGATTCAACAAAGAGTTTAACTCTTTTTCCATAAATCAGTGTGGATTCATACTCAGTATTGTAGTACAAAGTAAGACCATGATCGTGGCATGTTCATATTATGTGATTTAAGATTGACTGTACTTTTATTGTTTTATGTGTTGACGCGTTACTTTCTGTTAGTTTCCTTTGCCTTAAACTCTGTTTACAGACTACGTGCAGGAGCAGGAGATGGAAATCGAAGCTTTAGAAGCAATACTTATGGATGAATTTGAAGGTCTGTGGGTGTTTATGCTTTTGGGTTTCTGTCTTAACTATTTGTTTGGATAGATATGTACTGAGACAAGGTTTTTTTTTGTTGGATCCTCCTCACCAGAAATTCACTCCGGTGAGAGTGGATTAAATACTTCTAATCAGTGCTTCCAGATAACATTATCTCCTCAGGTACATACATAAACTCCTCTTTGTGTGAGTTGATGAATTATTCTGGTTGGCGCTTTTCATGATGAGCTCATATTGCTGCTTACAATTGGTGTGATGTTGTTTATTCCTTTCACTACCTTATAATGATTCAGAACCATGGTTAAGTCTGAGCTTAGTAATAAAAATTTTATGCGAGTCGTCCAATGTCTAACTTATGTAGCTGGATTGAAGCTTAGTTGCACTCTTTTCTGTAGAATGATATGGCCCTGTTAGATTCATGTAGGTAGTTCTATTCACAACTAGGATCATCACAGTCTGTGTCATGTAAGAAGCCATATTTTTATTTCTGTCAAGTTGTTGAAGACATCTCTTTGCTATGATTTGACATATATAGAAAGAGAAGAATAAAGATCTTGCCAGTACTTTTGTGCCGTAGCAAGTCAATTTTCTTTTATATAATTACCTTGGTTTATGTTCTACAGGATGACGATGCAGATGAGTCAACAATGCTTCCAGGTTACTATTTTTCTATTATGAAGTTAATTGGAGCATGTCTTTGTTCTTTTCTCTAACGATTTTTCCATGAATCATTGGTATCTTTTCATCGTCATCAAAGTCTAACTGGTTTGTTTTGAGTTGGGAGCTTTATTTGCTGGGTTCCTAGTTCAGGATTTTAGATTCTTTATGGACATAAGTTTGTGGCTCAAACTTCTTTTGCAGTTCAGCTTGCTTTAATTTTCTCGCACACAGAAAAGTATCCTGATGAACCACCACTTTTAAATGTAAAAAGGTTGGTATGTCCTTCCTTTGTAGGCCTACTATCATCCGGTGAGAATATCCTTACTATTTAGGGGTCTTGACTCTTTCTCCTTAGGAGCTATAATCTAATTTTACACTCCTTGTATTAAAGCTTTCTTATGAATATGTACTACTAACCCGGAAATCCATATTCTTGTTCCAGTTTAAGAGGAATACAAGCTGATGATCTTAAAATTTTGATAGAAAAGCTTGAGCAAGAGGTAATGTTGTACATATTTTTTGGTGTTACTTGCATTTTACTTTTTCACCTTATTTAGAGCCCATGCAAAGCTTTAGCTTTTTGATACTGTTCTGTGTCAAAATACATTCCCACAATAAGTTCACAATCCCCAAGTTTGAATAGGCTTTATTTTGAGAAAACTCCACATAGAGTGAAAATAATATATATGTGCTGGCCTCTTATCCTGTTTCACAATTTTAAGAACTGTGGTAACATTTTTAATATGCTGTGCTTATTGCAAATCGAGCAAAAGTCTTGGGACAATATGAAATGTAATTATTTCCCTTGTTATCAGCATGGGGGGTTTTCTTGATATATATATATATATATATTTTAAATGTAACCCTAAGTTTAGTTGGTGAAAGATGTGTGCCAAATGTGATTAGTCATACAGCTGAATCTAGGATGTAACTTGTCTCTGTTATATGAAATTTTACTCTATACTTGACTTCTACAGGCATCTGAAAATCTTGGTATGGCGATGATCTACACTTTAGTTTCGTCAGCTAAGGAGTGGTTAGCTGAAAGATACAGCCAGGATGCCGGTAATGACAACACTGGAGAAGAAGAGGTGGAAAAAGATGAGGTTTGGCTCTCTGTCCTGTCTTTTGCTTTACAATGTTCTGACATTTAAGTGTTTATATTTACGAAATTCAATTGTATAGACAATTTCAAGAAAAATCCTCTTGAATCCCAAAACTTCGTAATTCTTATGAAATATTGTTGAATTGTCTGAGCGAGAGAGAGGTTTCTCTATCTATCACCTGCTGTTCTATATCGAAGATTTTATGTAGTAGGAGTCTGGGAGCTGTTTCATACTTCCTTTTCTTTTCTCCTTCTACTTTTTCTTTCTCTTTTCTTTACCCTTTTTTTTGTACCAGGTAATTGTACCACATGGAGAACCAGTCACTGTTGAGACATTTTTGGCATGGAGGGAAAGGTTTGAGGCAGAGTTGGCATTAGAGCGAGCCAAGTGAGTTTTACATTCAAATGATATGAAAAAGATTTTCCCTTTGCCATTTCAATTTTCAAGAGTTTTACATGTTCTATATTTGTTTGAATGGTTATATATATCTTAAATAACTTTGCACCAACTTTTAGGTTAATGCCTGAGTCTGCACTCACAGTAACCAAGGAGAAAAGGCTATCAGGCAGACAGTGGTTTGAAAGTGGAAGAGCTACAATGGTGAACTTTTTTCTAATCTTGCCATGCGATTCTGTTATATTATCTTCTCTGCTATGTCTGTGACCAGAGTAATTTGACTTGACAATAAAAATTATAAGTAATAACTTTATATTCTTTTATCTTTAACATCATTCATCAATTAGATTCCCCAAGGGGACAAACAGTTGCTGAATAAAAACGGTTATTGCTGTACCATTCTCCTTGCTTCTGGTCTGAGAAATGACTCCATTGCTCTCAGTATCTCAAGTTGGATTTTTTTCATTATTTATTCTTTTTATCAATAGAAGAGGAAAAGTTGGGACTTTGTGATAATTCTTTGGATACAAAAATGCTAATCGTGCTTGGCTGCTCTCATTGTTAACTTGACTGTTGTCTTACACAGAAAGGTGCAGCCACAGTTAATGAAGGATCTGATATTGACGATGAGGAAGATATCGACTTTGATGATGATGATTTTGAAGGTGAATCTTCCTCCTAGCATATTAATCCATCTCTTGGCAATTGCAAGAGCATAAACTATTTCTTTCTGCATTTATGAACAATCTTTGCCAAGACATTAATCTGTCCAAACCTAATGGAGAATCATCTTGTCTTTTTGGTAATTACAGATGACGAAGAAGATATGCTTGAGCATTATCTGGCTGAGAAATCTGACTCATCCACTCACTCTTCACGGCGAGCAAACTGAATGGAAGCTTCATAAACTAAAATTGTTGAACTTCTCGCGTGAATTGTTGGCTGGCATGGATGATGAATATTGCTCTGGAAATTGTCTTCATAGCTATTCTTTGCCCAAGTTCTCTTCGCAGGGGGAGATGCCGCGATGGCAAAACTTCTTATACCACCACAAGAAGCTAGTTGACTAGTGAAAAACTGTTTTGTTGATACATGGAGTAGAATTGAGACTGAATTTGGGTCAAGTGGACGAGAGAAAATATTTATGCTTCCAGTTTCTATTTTTTGAGACGAAGAAAGCTTTTGTATGAATCTTATGTGCAAAACATATCAATAAATACTTGTAACACTAATCAATACATAAGAACGACAAGTCGGTTGCTGATGCTTTAAGAAATCGTCCTTCATAAAGTATTGCATGTAATGATGTGAACGAGAAGTAGGTGTGCAATTGCATGCGACAATTCGTTTCTTGATTGAGCGTATGGTATGACGAGTCATTTTAACAATCATTTGTTAATAAATATGTCGTTAGTGGACTTGGCTCATGGGCCCACATATTCATATTTTGCTGGGCCCATATTTCTTTATTTCAGGCCCATGGTCTGTGGTGGGCCTAGACTTGAAATTTTAAAAGCTTGGGCTTGACCTGCAACCCGGATATAAAATAATCTAAAGCCCAAATGCTAAAACTCAAGTACCCAACCCAATTAAATTTTAAAACAAGCATATGTATAATATTATAATTTTTTTTAAAATAACCCTTTTTTTAAATTTAATTTACCGAAATAATCACGTTACTTCATTTTTCTACCAAACTACCTAAACATACTAATTTTGAACAAAAATGTCTCTTTCAGTTATAGCCAAAATTCAACTTTCTAACGTTGCTTTATTTTTTATTTTTATTTTTATCAAATATACTCATTTTGAACGAAAATGTCTCTTATAGCAAAAATCAAACTTACATTCAAAAATCAAGTTTCTAGGACAAAACTTACTTTTACATATTTATATTTTTTATTTTATGAATTGTATTTTTATCCAAAATCAATATGTTTAATTAATTTAATAAAAAAAAAAAGTTAACATGATTATTTTAATAAATTAATTTTAAAAATGACAATTTTAAAAAAATTATAATATCTTATTATTATTATTATTATTATTATTATTAAGTTATTCATATTTTAATACATATTTTATGAGAAAGAGCTTAACGAAAGTAATTGATAATAAAAAGGTAAAAATGATAATTAATTATTTATTTATTTTTGAATGAACTTTTTCGTGTCTGAAAATTATTTAATATGAAATTAAAATATATAATTTTTATTAAAATAATAAAAATACCGTCAATTTGGTAAATGATACAAATGATGTTTTAACACAAGAGGAGATATGTATTTATTTATAATTGTGATTTAAGTGAAATTATAATAAAATTATAAAATTATAAAATAATAAAAATAAATAAATATTTTTTTTTTCGAAAAAGGAAAATTAAAAAACAAATGGGAGGTGAATACACGCGCCAGAATTGCCAACAAGTAGAATCTTTGTGAATTGACATCTTTACCCTTTGTCCAACTTTCTACATTTGCGCACCAAACCAATTCCAGTTTATTTATTTGATTAAAATTATAAAAATGCTCTCTTTATATCTATACAATTGTAATCTGTGTGTGAACCAGAGTTTGAACCACTGAATCACTGAGAAATCTGATCAGAACCATCAACTGTGAGCAAAGGAAGTGAAAAAAGAGTTTCTGAGAAGAAAAAAAGGACTCTTAAGAGCCAGTTTTTGAGGCTGGACTTTGGTCTCTTGTTGTTCAAGCTCTCAAGTTTTTGTACGATTCTTCAGGTATTTCATGATTACTCTTGATTTTAGTTTCTGGGTGTTTTCAAAGACTCGAAATTCGCTTCTGGGTATTGTTAAAACTTGGATTTTCGTTGTCTATTCAGTTCTGGGATTGTTTTTCTACAGGATTTTGATTTGATTCTTTTTCTGTCTTTGTGGTATTCTTTGATAGAAATATGGTGATTAATACAGGGGGTGATTAATTTTAGTTTTAGGGAGTGTTTGTGAGGGACTTTTTGTTTGGTTGCTGAGAGTGGAAGAGAAAATGAATGAAATTCGGATTGAATAAGTGACTAAACAAACGATTGTTTACTGCTTCTAATAGTTATGGACTGGTATGGGAAATTAAGTGTTAATGATGTGAGTAACTGAGAGGTGTTAAGGGTTTTGCGGTTTCATAGCACAGATAAGCTTCTTGTTTGGAATTTGGTTTGTTGTTTGGTGGAAGGATAAGGTATATATTGCTGAATTTGATTTTGTTTGTTTTCTGGTTCTCCAAGTAATAATTCATGCATAAGTTACTAAGAAAGTGTAGGAAAAGATTGGAAACAAAATATATTATATTCACGCTTAAGTTACTAAGAAACAAAATATATTCAATAGTCCCCTTGTCGATTACGTAAGATTTAAAATTTTATTTTATATATGTATTTTTTATTTTTACAATAGTAATTGAACTCTTTTGTTAAACTGTTATTAAATTCAATGAACTTATAAAGATTCTTTGTGGTAATAGATAGTGGGTTACAGAGAATTTTGAGGTGTGGGTAAGATTGTCATGCTGAATGTTGCTACCAGTCAGTGGATTAGGGATGAATTCCACTATGGATGATATGAACTTGATTCAGCAGGCACAGAGGCATCACCTTGTGGTCAGGGAGCTGGGAGAGGAGATTGATCTGGAAATTGGACCAGGGGACGATGACCCTTCGTTTGCTAATACTCCTCTTATGGGTGGTCCACAAGAACCCTCTGCAGAAGAGCATGACGAGACCAAACAGATGGAGGGGATGGTTTCTCAACTCTCCAATGATGATCAAGATATGTCAAAGACACAACCAGCTAAAAGGAAGAAGAAAGTGGTGAAAAGGTGGCGGGAGGAATGGGCTGATACTTATAAGTGGGCATATGTTGATGTAAAAGAAGGATCGGCAAGGATATTCTGTTCTGTTTGCCGAGAATATGGTAGGAAGCATAGAAGGAATCCTTATGGGAACGAAGGCAGTAGGAATATGCAGATGAGCGCACTGGAAGAACACAACAATAGTTTGCTTCACAAAGAAGCTCTACGACTCCAGATGGCCTCCAAGGATAAAATCATTGTTGACAAACCCATTTATGTAAAAGGTTAGTTGCTCATTCTGATATATCTATCTTTTGCTTGTATTGAAACTGTAAGTATGCACTGCAGGTCATTTAATTTGTTAATTTTTGTTACATGAAAGGTTGCTTCTATGTTGCTTTCCCCTTTTGGAAAAGTAAATTTTCTCTGAGCTCAAATACGTTGATAAGATTGTTTTTTCGAAAATAAGCGAACTGATTGATAATATCTGACTTTGGATTTATGGAACCTTTGTGATGTTTAATATATGATCATAGTAACTGTATCACTCGAGGAATGAATTGGCATGCATTTAATTATTTCCTACATGTTCCCTCCTCATCATAAATGATAACTGGTTTTCACTGATAGTTGTGTGCATTGCATGAAATTAAAACATTCTTAACATTGCACTTGTATGGTGGGATTAATGCACATGAAATTAACTTTTGAGGACTTGTTTAGCTCATTATTTGGTTTTTATGCTCCAAAAATTCAGATGTGGAATCTCAGATGAATTATCTCCATAAGGATATTGATGCTTCCATTTGTGTTTTGTACCCTCATAATAGCATGAAACAACTATAAGTTTTTCATTACTATTTTCTCCATTTTGACTGTGACCTGACAACTTGCCAATAAATGAAGCTCTTATGTCAAAAACAGCTGGATCGATCATTGAAGCTGCATTGAAAAGGGATCCTCACGAGGTTGAGTTCATACAATCTGTACAAGAAGCTGTCCATGCTTTAGAAAGAGTGATTGCAAAAAATTCTCAGTGAGTTGCCTGAAGTGAACTGTATTGTCGTCCTTTATTATCCAAAACAAAAGTCTATGATCTAGGATACTACAAATCTGATGAATTGGCTTAATAATTTTCAGTTATGTCAACATCATGGTGCGCTTGTTAGAGCCTGAACGTATGATTGTTTTCCGAGTTCCATGGGTGGATGAGAGGGGTGAGACTCATGTCAATCGGGGCTTTCGGGTACAATTTAACCAGGCATTGGGTCCTTGTAGGGGCGGCATCCGCTTTCATCCGTCAATGAACTTAAGCATTGCCAAATTTCTTGGTTTTGAGCAGGTACCTTATGAACTTTAGGCTAACGCTAATTAACTCAGCTGTGTTCAGTGCCCCAACTTAATTTTTTTTGTCCTTAATCTCTATCCTTTTGGGTTGATTTGTTGATGTGGATGATAGGGGTTTATAAAAGGCCCATTATTTGTTATAACAGTCCAGTTCATGAACTATTGCTTCTAGAAAATAAATAGATAAATGAATAAAAGATTGTAAAACTCATTTTCTGAATGCTAAGAGAACAGAATGGGGATATTATAATTTGTCTTTTGAAGACCTCCTCATTTGCATGGCTTTAACCTTTCAGATTAAATATACTTTAAACTTTTAACTGCTTTACAGTGTCATAGTTTCTACTTTTTAACAGACATTAAAAAATGCACTATCGCCGTACAAACTTGGAGGGGCAGCAGGTGGAAGTGATTTTGATCCTAAAGGGAAAAGTGATAATGAGGTTAGATGCCTTTCCTTATTGTGACGGTGTTTCAATGTGAACCTTCTTAGAAATTCGAAAAGTTTCTCTTACAGTTGTTTGTGAAACCCACGCTGGCAGATCATGCGCTTTTGCCAAAGTTTCATGAATGAGCTCTATAGATACTTGGGTCCTGACAAGGTAACTTAAAGAAGTGTCATTTTTTCTTTCTTTTGGAATAGGTTTTTAAGCCTTCAAGTTACTTATTTCTGCATGTCTTATTTATTGTTTTAAATAATTTAGGACCTTCCATCAGAGGAGATGGGTGTTGGTACTCGAGAGATGGGGTACCTCTTTGGGCAATATAGACGTCTAGCTGGTCATTTTCAGGTACTTATAAACATCTGAAAGAGTAAGCTTGGCACATTGAAGTTTTATTGTTTCTTTCTTCTTAGGTTCTTGTTATTGACGGGTCTTCCATGATTATTTTCTGCTGTTTAATTTCTTGAATTAGAAATGATTGTTTACATTGTTTCATTTCATTAATAGTCTCTTTGTTCTTTTGTGTGCACGTCTATAGACCTATTTCACCATTTTCCAGAATAAGGAGGCATTCTCTTCTACCTTCCATGTTCTTGTTTTACTAAGACTATTGCTTGTTCTATCCACTTCTTCATTATTGCAATTGATTGTTACTGTAGTGGCTGTTTATTCTGTTCTTTTAATATCTTAGATTGCATATCATTACTTCAAACTGATATCATTTGAGCTCTTTCTTTCTTCATCTATGTGTGTGGTTGGATGGGTGGGTGTTGCGAAATGATTGGTGCGATTGTTGGAGAACTTTTCCAATTTAAGGTCAGATGTGCATGGAGAATATCATGAGAGGTTTTAAGGAAGGCAGAAAAAAAGGAGTTCTTGGTTGGGGAGGTTATGCAGTCTTTGGTCCTTTCTATAAAACGCCTCATTTTTCAGGAGACTTAGAGATTTGTTTTGTATTGACTTACTGATATTCAGAAAGAGGGATTCTGAATATGCTGTATGGTGAACTGTTAAATCATGGTTTTTATTTTCCACATTTCAGTGCATGAGGAATTTAGCTTTTCTGTTGGCTGCATTTGGGAGGATTGTGGGATGTTGAGATCTGTGCATAGTATTGCCTGTTTGGTCAAACAGAGCATTCAATAAAAGTTGCAAGAGTATCTGGGGCTTGATGCATTGTTGTCTATCCTTTTCTTGTGAAGGAATGATAACTAAGAATGTAAAAAGAATTAGGAGCTTTTAATTTTTAAATGAACGATGTTATTTTTAGGATATCAGGGTGCCTTTTACTCATCTTCCTTTGTTGATTTTTTTTTCAATAATTTCCCATGAACAATGTAATTTTTTTGCTATGATTTGTTCTGTTTTATTAATTGTGTACTTTGCATTTAAAGGCGTATTTGTGGTCTAAGGGAGTTTAGTAATCATCCCATTTCTTGTTCACATAACATGTATTAAAAAAGGAAGTATATTTTGGATTGAACCATTTACCTGATATATCACATATTTAGATATTACAAGTTACTGTTTACTTGAGTTATGCAATTGGAAATCAAAATTCAGACTGTCTTTTTGCCTTCACATGTGCTTTACTTATGCAGGGAAGTTTTACAGGGCCAAGGATATTTTGGTCTGGCTCTAGCCTTCGAACTGAAGCTACTGGCTATGGGCTGGTAATTAATATCTCATCTTGATTCTTTGGTACTATTTGTGTGCGAGTGGGTGTATACGAACCTCAATGGGAAGTATGAAAGTTTCTTCTTTGGTAGTATATTTGTTGTAGTGGGTGCTATCAGCTCCATGTATGTCCTTTTCCAAATTTCCTGCAATTTAATGAGGCCCAATGCTTCTGCAGGTTTTCTTTGCTCAGCTTATTCTTGCAGACATGAACAAGGAGCTCAAAGGACTGAGGTTCCTCGCTAAACTTTCTAATTTTACAATATACTGTTTCACGGAACCTTAAAGCCAGGATCACACTACAGAAAATAATGTACTATGTTGATCACTATGTGATGGTTGAATGCCTTGCTTTTGGGAGATAGTAACTTTTCTTGAAAAGACTAGTACTTTTGAATTGATTCTCATTTGTCCAATTTTTACAAATGTAGGATGTCCACCGATGTAAGCATTTATTTTTTCTTTCCGAAATTTTTGGGAAGTGTTTCACGAAATTTTATTTACGGCTGAAAGCTTGTATTGCAAGTTTGTTGATGTCAATACATTCTCTATGAATTTCACATCCAGATGTGCTGTAAGTGGTTCTGGAAAGATTGCAATGCATGTCCTGGAAAAGCTTATTGCTTATGGTGCTGTCCCTGTTACGGTATCTGGTAAGTTCTTATTATTGCTAAATATTATCAAAATTATTATGAAATCAATACTGAAACTGATTCATTTAGAGGTTTGGAAGTTTCCTTATCAATTTTGACTCCAAAATTTCAAATGGCTGCCTAGACCTCTACTATGAAAGCAATTTGCTGCTTAGATTCTAGACAAGCGCACTTTTCTCTTATGTTAGAAACTAGACTACTTTCATCAAGATGAGAATATTTATTAATTCATTCATGTTGACCAATTATACATTTAAAACTCTTTTTAAATATTCAATTTACTTGTCTTAGCGGTAAAAGTTTGTTGAGACAGCGTTCCCTATTTTTTCTTCTTTTTCCAGTGAATAGACGTTGTTATAGTTACTTCTACTAAATTGCTTGCATTTGCCTTGTTCAGATGCAAAAGGATACTTGGTGGATGAGGACGGATTTGATTACATGAAAATATCATTTTTGAGGGATATCAAAGCTCAACAGAGAAGTTTGAGGTGCTTGTTCTTTCTTTCTTTCTTTTTTTCCTGACATCCTGCCCCTTCCCTCATGAAATTGCCCACTAAATGATCTTGTACTGCCGGTATACGTATATGCTGCATCTGCAGGGACTACTCAAAGACTTATGCTCGGTCTAAGTACTATGATGAAGCAAAACCTTGGAATGAAAGGTGTGATGTTGCATTCCCTTGCGCTTCCCAGAATGAAATAGATCAGTCTGACGCCATTAGTTTGGTTAGTTCAGGTTGTCGGATTCTTGTAGAAGGTAGTAATTCCTATATGATGTGTGATGGCTTTATTTTGTTTTCATTCTTCTTTATCAGAAATAGATAAAATGCATATGAACTGATTATCACTGTGTAACATTACTTGTCACCTAGGTTCAAATATGCCATGTACGCCTGAAGCCATTGATGTTTTGAGAAAAGCTAATGTTCTCATAGCTCCTGCCATGGCTGCTGGCTCTGGAGGGGTTTGTTATTCTCTTTTATACAGCATATGTCTTTATGCCTTTTTAGTCTGAATTGTTAAATAGAGTCGCTGGCTGTTCACTTAATTTGCGGTATTAGAAAAATTATTTTCTTTTGTTGTGTGTGTGTGTTGAACATGGGTGGATGAGCTAAGGCTGCTTGACTGTATTTTCATTGATGCATGTCAATTCAGGCTTTAATTAATCTCCTGTAGTTCTGTTTATTCATTCATCTATTATGTCAATCTGTGTTGAATCTGTAATCTACTTGATTGCAGGTTGTTGCCGGAGAACTTGAATTAAACCATGAGTGCAATATGGTGCACTGGTCACCTGAGGACTTTGAATCTAAATTACAAGTATGTCCCTATTACCACAAGTCTAGCTGATATGAGTGATTTTGAATTGCAAATAGCTTCAGCAGGTCTTTTTTTTCTTTCACAATAAAATAAAGCTGCTTTCCTAATATTATGTTCCTTTTGACCAGACTGACAGAGCATTAAAGTATTTGCTTGTGAAAGCCATATAATATGGGTGACTCGAAACCAATTAACCATTAATTGACAATCATCTTGTTAGTCAGGCTTTGGAAATGAATTTAAAAGAGCAGTTGAAAAGCTTTTGATATAATGATGAAACACAATTAGTGAATAATTTTTAGCTTCTCGTGCTGTTCTTGGTTCAGTCATCATTATGTTAACAAGTTTTTGAGTCTGCATAGGATTTTTATGATCACATATGATGGTGATTCTTTGCTTTGCATTTTGGCAGGAAGCAATGAAACAAACATATCAGAGAGCTCTTAAAGCAGCAGCAGATTTTGGTTATCAGAAAGAGAGTCCAGAGTGAGTATTTTTCCATGCTGAAGTCATTTCAAGTGCAGAGAAATTACTCTTGTTATAGCATGTTCATTTCCTTTTTCCAGAAAATCAAACACCATTTTTTTGAGATTTATTGAATTAAAACAATGTCCGGAAAGGTTTGCAGATGTGAAACCATTAGGATATATTGGTTTTATTCATGTTGTATACCTAAGAAACATGTAATTTACAAAAAAATTCTCCATCGTTTGAGAGATTTATTGTTCTGATTTTTCTCTATTTACTTGTTCTCCAGGGCTTTGGTACACGGGGCAGTCATCTCGGCTTTTCTTACTATTGCTCAAGCAATGACTGATCAAGGATGTGTATAGAACACAAGGGCCATGTACAATTCTTTTCCATAATATCCTCACAATGATTCTGGGTCATCAATAGCTCAGATGATCTTGATGTTTTTTATTTCACTCGATGAGAAAAAACGGGAGATCATCTTCAACTTCTGCGTGATCAAGAAAATATATTAAGTAAGTATAGCAAATCTCATTGTAACATATATGTAATGTAATAGTTAATACTTTGAGAAATGATGGAAAATTGATTGTTATACCCCCATGATCTTAGAACAATGTCTAGTTTAGTAGTAGAATACAAAGTGCTTCCAAAAATTTGGTTTAAGAAGTATGTAGTTGTTAGCATGCAATGCATATCTTGTTGCAATATTGTAAAATGTTACAATATTTGGTCAGTGACATTGGAAATAAATTTTAATTAATGTTCAGAGAAAATAACACTTGTTTAAATTTGCACTGATGGAACCTGCAATTCATCATCTCCAATTGGATTCGTAAGAATGAGAGTGAGAAATGAATTGGGTTATTTCTAGTAAAATTGAAACGGTGAGTTTTATTAACTTAATTTAATGAATTATTGTATGCATACTTTCTTTATTTTTACAAATAGGTCCCAAATTACGATAATTCAAAATGCTTTTAGGACCTGTATGACATTACATGAAAAATTAAGTTTCTATTTAATAAATAATAAGAATTTAGGATTTAAACGATAAACACCCTTAGATGAATTTCAGATCGACACGTGGCGATGAAGTCAGGTTTGACAGGTCATCTTTAATGGCCGACGCTAACTGTAATAGGGATAATAACATTCGGGTCCTAGTTGTTTTATATATCATAAATAATGATTTTTTAATAGTTTTATTGAAACAAGTCATTGATCCTAGTGAAATATCCACATTACCCTTATAATGAATGGGATCAAGGACCCATCTGATTCAAATGTACAAACTATGTCTTTAGTTGCAAAAACTCAGTAGCCAGCATGTTATTATCCCAATTGTAAACTAAATTCTAAATGGGTATGGACTGTACCTATACAAGCCATGTTTAATTATGAACATAAATGAGCAAATTTATAAAGGAGGCAGTAAAGAAGAAAATAATCTTAATTTCGAGTCTAATGTTCATGAATATTGAAACAAAAATAACTCATCCCACTGAAATTATAAAATATTATAACCACTACTATCGCTGTTACTACAACATATCTTACAAAGTTACAATGGTTATTCCCCTAGCTTTATCAAACTTTACAACAAGGTCAGTGTAATTAAACCATTTCTCAGTACTCCACACTGGTGTTACATTTCAACTTTTTTTTTTCTTTTATCTATTACTCAAAACTTTTAGATTTTTTTTCTTTTGAAATATCTCAAAAAATTTCAATTTCACCGGAGCAATGGTTGTTGACCCTGCCCCTGCCGTGGATCCCCCCGGTAGGGAGAATCGCATTGTTATTAATCTTCAATCCTTCATGTATGTATGTGCAAAGTCTTTCATCCTCTGCTTGAGGTCCTGCAATATAGGAAATATGCACATACGAATCATATAGCCGAAAAAAAAAAGAAAA
>JAXCLQ010009811.1:0-31388 GCA_035584115.1 Cedrela odorata
AGCGTATCACTAATATCATTATATGTAATAGAAGATATGTATATTTAGTAAAGATAGTTTTCTTAATTACATGACATTGAAGTAACAAATCGAGAAATCAGTTAAGACAATTTTCTTTATCAAATGGAATTAAAGCAACAAAAAAAGAGATGATTATTTAATTAAAGTTTCCAGTTTTCAGTCTCCCAAAAAATATAGTGAAATAATAATATTTTGTTAATTTTATTTAAATAATTATGATTAATATTATATATATAATTAGTAGTATGTCTTTGCTGTCAATTTTAACAAAAATCATTCATAATATTATCGCTAACTTCTAAATATTATTTATTCCCAAAACTGATGTTTTTTTATTCAAATTTATTTTATCTTCAATTTACTTTTGTTAAACTTTGATGAAATTATACAATATTGGTGAGAAAAGTATTTTATTAATTTATTTAATAATTAAATTAGATTAAAAATATATTTTTTTTAAATAATTTTACATAAGGGTATTTTTAAATTACATAATATATATTAACACCCAAAATTTTTTTAGAATAGTATAAATAGTCTAGGTACGAGCTCGTGTAAATTAAAATAGGAAAGAAATTTGATTTTATTTTTTGTAATGATATGTAAAAAAAAAATTAAAACTTTAGTTATTTGTATTAAAATATGCAAGGCATGCATTATTAACACATATCAATCATCTCAACTCCCACAATTAGAGCACTTTGAGGATGTCTCTTAGAGAGATAAGAAAATTATCATGTTTTGGAGTGATAAGGAAACACAATAGCATCCTCACAATCAACATCAATCAGTGGAGATAATTTCAAATAATAAGGAGATGTGAGTACAGCTCATTCATAGACAAGGATTAATTTGACCTAGTCATTGCGTTAAGATCCTTGCCTAAAATCAAGACAAAACAGTCAAAGTGTCCTTCTATACCTTTATTTCTTTAATGAAATCTTGTCATCAACTATATATCTCATTATTCTCTTTGTTTTCTTTGCTATACAAGGTCTTTCAGCCATTGTATATTTTTTTAGTTTAAATACAAACTGCAATCTTTTTTTGTTGCTCACGTTGAGAAGGAAATACAAAAAAGCAATCCTCGCTGCTCCAATTTTAAATTTCTTCTAGGTAGCAGAACTGGTGTAAGCAACAAGTTCTTTCTCAATGGCCTCCCTTTCTCATTACCTTAACAGTTTTATCACCCTCAAACTAAAACAAGACAATTAGCATCTATGGCGTAAACAAGCACAGGCTCTCGTCGAACGCCAAGATATGGTTGGTCATCTTATTAGGGAAGTTACAAAATTGATTATGTCTTCTACATTAATCACAAACAAGCTTACAGATGAGATCATTGCATGGTGAAAATCATATTGGCATCTTTGCAGATGGCTCATTGACACACTTTTTGGAAAAAAAACACTTGGTTTTGTTATTGGCCTCGATACAACTAAACTTGTCTATAATGCTTTTAATGAAGTTTATGCGCAAGACTCACAAGAGAGAGAATTCACTCTTCATCAGCAAATGACTTACCATGCAAAGTTTACAACATCACCATTGGCGAGTGTATACGCAATTTCAAGGGCATCTATGATGCCTACCAGTCATAAAAAGTCATGTAACTGAACAAGTAAAGGTATTTTCCCTTCTTACAAATCTAGGGCCAAGTATAAATCCTTCACCACAACTATGTTAAAGCCACCACACCTGACCTACACTAAATTTGTGTCTCTATTGCAAGGGTATGAACTGTTGGTGTTGTATGTTTTAGAAACCATTTGTGTTATTAGTTTCAGAGTATTTTGCATTGAATCACACAGTAATATGTACTGTACATATTTATTAATGAAGAAAGTGTTTCTTATTTATATGTATAAGTTACTTCATCTTTCTAATCATACTAATGAATGAAGTATGCATATGAATTGCACATGCATTACTAATGGTTAAATAATTTGATTATCTAAATTGTTCCCTAAGTAAGTGGTATTGACTGTACATCGATATCATACAATAGGCATAATGAATGCCTCCGATGAATATCATGAGATGATATTAGTGCGGGTGGCAATGAGAGTAATGTTGTAAACCCTGTTCTTCAAACATAAATGTAAAATGGTCATTTTATGACATTCATTTTCACACATGCATTATTAATGGTAGTTGACACATTATTGAGGCTTACGTAAATTTAAATTTTAGTCTAATGATATAAGTATAATGATGTATTGATTAAGGTTGGATTGAGTGTTGACGGTAATGGACTCGCGAAAATATGAAATAGGTCGACCGGATGAGGGAACCGGTCGTCCAAAAGAATATAAAACTGGGAAGAGAGGAACTGGTCAACTGAATGGGGAAATGGTCTACCGACAAAAATGAATTTATAGGAAAATGAGAAATCAGTCGACCAGATGGAGAAAGCGATTGACGGGCAGTAACCGTGTCATGGAAAAAAGACGAAATCGGTTAACTGGTTCGTTGCAAAACTTGGATTTTTTAGAAATTTTCAAAGATTTTAAGAGAATTTTGGTCTTTTTGCTCATTTTCTATATATACACTCAACCCACAATAATTTCTTATGCTTCTCTCTCTAAAACCAAAGTTCTCTCCTTCTCTCCCTCTAAAATTCGTCTCTTTTTTTCTCTTCATTTCTCTTTAATTTCTCCAATTTTCTTCTATTTTTCGTCAAATTTCCATTACCAAATGAATATCTGTCCTCTCCTCTTTGATTTAATACTGATTTTGAGCTTAAAAAAAAAGGTAAGGATAAACAAAGAGGAAATTTGGGTTTCGAATCAAAATTAGGATTTTTTTAATTAAACAACTAATCGAGGCTTCTAAGAGCTTATACAAGTTACCAATAAGCCTATTAACTCATTATGGCTTGATTTTAAGATTTTACAATATTTGAAATTTAAGGTTTACTGTTCATGCAAAAATTCTCATTTGATTATGCATATAAAATCCAGATTAGCATTAAATGGTGATAATTGGAAGTGTATGATGTTGAATATGTGTTAAATGCCATTTGAAATATGTATATCCATGTTAGATGAAAATATGAAATTAGAATACTTACTGCCATGGGATTTCATTGATGGAAATTAGATAAATGATACTTCGTTAGTTAAGCTTCATGAATTGATGGGTCAACTAAGGAGTTTTTAGACATGTTTTCCTCGGACATCGCATTTAGTGCATTGTGTTTAATTATTTGAAATCATGGAATTCATTATTATACATATGTGTAGTATTAGGTACCAAAAACCCAAGAAAAGAATAAAGTAGACACGAGAAACTTTAGTGGGAGTAATTATCCATCTGTTGTTGTAAGTAAATTTATACATACATGAATATGTAAATATATGCTTGTTATATTTATATGTATTGCTTGTGTGTTAAATAAGTGATTTTACTGTTAAAATAGAATTTGAAATGAATGTGTTTCCATGTACTTATTATTGATATTGGAAAATATTTAAATTTGTTCTGTTGTTATAATTTATGATAAATATACAAGCTGAGATGGCAGGGAAAGCCAGATTTATTTTTATGAGTTGAAATCATTGATTTAAATTGATTTATTTTTATGCATATATACTGGTGATGAGACTGGTAAGACTAGTTATTATTGTATGGCCAGTAGGCCAATTTATTGACTATATATACATGGAGGTAGCCTATGAACAGACCTATGAGAGATCGTATAAGTGAATGGGCCGTAGTGGGGCTGGTATAAAGGAGAAAAGTCATGGCAAGCTCACTGTATGCCGGGTGTAGATGCGCGATTTTATGGATACCCTATGGAAAATTCTAGCTACTTCATAGGGCTATCTTAGATTTAACGGATTACGAGAACATTCACTCTGTTACCAAGTAACTACTTGGGGCTAATATCAGTAAGACGAGCAGTTATTTTTATAAATGTATGCTTTACAAAAAATAACCGATTTTACAAAGCATGAGAAATAATTTATGTTTTATAAGAATGCATTGCATATGATTTTATGCATGAAATACTCACTGATAGTTTTCGACGTTGCCTCGGCCAAGGTAGCGATTGAGAAAGTATAGCCAACTCGATTTGGTTGTTTATACTAAATGCAAACCTTTGAATTGTTTTACAGTTATTTATTTTAAATGATCATGTTAATATATACTTTCGAAGTATAATAGAAAGAAATCTCAATATCATGAATTTAGAAATGTGTGTGCATATATTTATATATGTATATACTTTATTTACTCATACTTCACAATTACAACTTTCAGGTTAGAAGTGTTAGTTCTCACCGGGCTAGTGGTAGCGGCAAACAGCTTATAACGCGCTGGGTAGGTTATCTTCTTAACCCACAAGTGTGTTATATCCAATTGGATAGTGTCATTTGAATTTTTATGTAAATGTATATATGTCACACCTCCACCTGTAGGATCGATATGTGACAACTGCCATAAACTCTTGAGATACATTCTAAATCCCCAAACATGTCTCTCAAGCCTGTAAGGCTGCTTAGGTACCTATCCCCTATATAATTATATATATAAATTTGTCTCATCGAAACATTTACAAATCATTTTACAAATAAAAGTATACTTGATTTAAAAATATATAGGGTATATATCTAAATACATTATTTTACATCCATAAATAAATTCATACACAAGTTTCTCATATCATACCTAGTGAATTACAATACATCAATCTGTAAGTCGAGGTTAAAATAACACCTGAGTGTTTTACACTCTTGATTAATCACCACTATCAGATAACACACTTTTTGCTATACTCGATCTCCTGAAACTGAGAGGTGAGGGGTAAGTATACGGGAGTATACTCCATGAGTGAATAAAAAAATATTTTAAGAAAATCAATTATAAATGCACGTAAAACAATTTATTTTAATGAAAACATGGCCTATTATTCAAAAATCATTGGCCTAGCTCCCTTTTCTAATGATTACTTTGACTGTGGTAATCTCAAGATCGTCAATGGGTTTATGCATGGAAAACAATACTCATTTAATAAAAATAATTCTTTTTAATATAAAGAATGCTTGCTAATTTTTAAAACTTGCCCACCACTGACGATGGCCTCGAGTAGTCACGTGGTGATACTCATGACTGTCCTTGACAATTTTACAAGTGGACAACCTCATAACATATATCTATATAACTGCTCTACCTGTGGTGAATTCACCTAAGTGCCCTCTTAATAGGTCTATCTCTAGACTACTATGCCCTCTCAGCCATATCACAAATACAATCCACAATATATAAATTCAACATCATAATCATTTATAATATACCATCATTAATAATAATAAAAAGATTTATAATTTCAATATAAATCTTGGCCTCATAGCCACATATATGTCAATTCAATCAACAGGCCATTCATATTTATTTCAAATCAATAATAATAAAATTATTCCTTATTTCATAAAATAATAAGTTTTATAAAGTAATTTAAAAGCATGAAAACAGATAAAAATAAATCCATTTACAACAATGAGAGGGTAATCACTCCCACTATTGATCCTTACACCTAGTAGGTCCCTCTTCCAGGTGCTCGATGCCTAATATCACACATGCATAATATAATAAATTTTCAAACCCCGAATAATTAACAAATATGCATTAAATGCAATGTTCATGAACAATATATCTAGTACTCTTTAATTTGACATACTTTACTTCATAAGGCTTAACTAACGAGGGTCATTAGTCCGATTTTCAACAACGAAATCCTATGGCCATAATTATTTCAAATTCATATTTTTCATCTAAGACGGATATGCATATTCTAAATAGCATTCAACGTATATCTATCATCATATGGTTTCAATTAGCGCAAATCAACATAGTTACATTTCCTATGCGACAATCATGTAAAATTTCGAGTGAACAGTAACCTTCAATTTCATTGTGTTCTCAAATCATGAAATCAAACCTATAAGGAGTTATTAGACTTACCGGTACTCTATAAAAACTCTTAAAAACCTCGAATTATCGCTTAATCGAAAAAGACTAAAATTTGTTTCGAAACCTAAATATCATTCTTGCTATTTCTCTCCTTTTTTAGCCCAAAATTAGTACCAATGCGAAGAGGAAGGGCGAGTGATCATTTGGTAGCAAAAATTTGACAAAAAATGGGAGGAATTTGAGAAATCAAAGAAAAATTGAGAAGCGAGAGAGAGACGAGTTTTTAAAGAGGGAGAGAGAGAGAGAGAGAGTTTGTGTTTTAGAAAGGGAAGAAGAATGAGAACTATTAAGGGCAAAGGGGTATATATAGAAAATTGATAAAAAAAAAAAACAAAATGCCCTTAAAATCTTTGAAATTTTCCAAAAATACTTAGGTTTTGCAGTGAACTGGTCGACTGCTTCCTCCAACCGGTCGACCACTTCATTTTTGGCCCCAACCTAACTGTTGTCGATGGATTGGTTCCTCAATCCAGTCAACCGATTCCTGTCAACCTTCTATCGATCGACCAGTTCCCAAATTCGTTCAACCCATTTCTTTTTTATTTTATTTTATTTTCTTAAAACCTATTATTCTTTAAACCAATTAAATTTTCTTTACGGGGGCTCTGCCTTGCACCCCTACAAGGGCGCTGCCCCTTGACCTCACTTGCTAATTGGCTAGTGAGATCGTTAAATGCATCAGTGTAAGATAATATACTGATTCTCATTACATGCTAAATCTAAATCACTAATTTTTTATTCATATTACGAGTTGACCTAAGCTCGACTAATCCTTATTAATGTGTCAATTAATCTTAGATCATACATGTGTGATAATAAATGTCATTAAATGACTATTTTACCCCTATGTTCAAAGAATAAGGTTTACAATATATAAGTTCAACCTAACTGAGAATGATTTTGATTATGTTGATTTTAGAATTATTTGATATGTGATGTAGTTGAATTGATCATGGATGATCAATTATTTGATGATGATCCCATGGATGTGAACTATTATTTATAAATTGTTTTCAGGGTTATTGGTTAACAGGAAAGCCTCACAGACTTTTTTTATACATTCCGAGTATAAAAAATGTGTTATAAGGGTTTGTGGCAATTGTCACAGGTGGACTCTAGGTTCGGAGCGTGACACATGTCATTAAGACATTAATATGGATTAGTAGTTAGAGAATTATTTTTCAAACGTGACCAAAGAAATGATAAATTACAAAGAATGTGTGGAGTTAATGATTCGTCATTTAATTTTAATAATATGCGAAGTAGTCTTTTAACTTAAGATATCATAGTCATCATTTAATATGAATGCACATGGTTCATATGGTGCATAAGTGCGAGACTAATCATATCTTGCACAATAAGTAGATTTGGTTATATGTTGTTTATGTTGCAATGCGAGTGACTGTCAAGATGGGATCCGTTAACTCGATGCAAAGGATCTTGAGTTTCTGTTGGCTCGATCCAGATTCTAGTTCCTAGTCGAATATTAATAAAAGCCTAAAACCCAAATCTCTGGCTATAGTATAAAGCAAGTCACACGCAAGAGTTTCAAGGTGACAAATTCAGTGCGTAATGACCAATAGTCCGAAAGGATACTAAATTAAGGTTTTGACATTCCGTAAGCCCTAACTTAGTTGGGATTAAACAAAATGAAGGATGTTACACACATGATGTGTACAATCAGATGTAAATGGTTTAATGAAGATTTTTTTCATTGTGATTTAGGGACTATGACACATTGCTATATATTAATCATAGTCGTTAAGTTTACGGATACGCTTTAAGAAAGAATTCGGGGTAAGCTTACAGCTAACACTACAGTGAACTCAAAAGGTCACACCAATAACTTGAGCTTAGATTTACTATAAGAGAGATTAAATATTATCCGTAAGAGAGTTAACACTCTCGAAAATGGTGTTTAGTCGAAAAGTATAAATAGTTTATATGTTAAATAGTTTAACGCACACGAAAGCTTAATAAATTAACCTTCATATAATTTAATATAAATTACATTATTCCATTAATATTAGAGAATATAAATAAAATTAAATAAAATTTGACAAAGCTTGTTTGACTAACTTTAGGACAAATTTGGCATTAAAATGTTTAATGTGGATAAACTTGTCATTTTGTACTTTACTATTACAAAGCTTGTTTGACAAGTTTTATGACATGTTTTGCCATTGAAATAATTCATGGGGACATTTAAGTAAATGTTGCATTAATATATAAAGGGGTCATTTCTTAAATGAATGGTGAATTTTTCATTTTTAGGGTTAAAAATTGAAAAATTCAAGCTCTCTCTCTCTTTCTTGATACAAGGTCAAGTTTACCCAAGTTCAAGTGGTAGATTTCTCTTAGAGACTTCAATTTTTTAGGGTTCAGTTGATCTACATCGAGCCAAAAGTTGACTCTTAACTTATTAATTTTGATTAATTTGTGTTAAAGGAACCCTAATTATATAACTAATCACCCAAACAACCTTTCATGAACAATATCAAAACTAGTTCACTACTAATACATTAATCCACTAGTTAGCCTTTTATGGCTAAAAACAGCATCCTCAACAATATACTTCCACTAACCAAGGGTCACAGAGCCACTTTAACTCAAATGGTCATGGTTTCTAAGCCCACAATAAGAACTTCAATAATCAGAGTTTCAACAACCAAGGATATACCAACTCCCACAATCAAAATTTTAACAATAAAAATTTCAACAATCAAAGACATACCAACTTCCACAATCAAAAACACACCAATTTCAGTCGACAGTCAACCCACAACAACAACAAACAAGATTCCATGACTCAACCTCCTCTAGAACAGCGACAAATGACACCAATCAAACAAGAAATGTATCCTAATGATTCTTGTCAAATTTGCAGTGTAATGGGCCACATTACAAAGATTTGTTGGCATTTACCAAAAACAATTTCTTAAAGAACATGAAGTTCCACACATTCTGGCTGTTCTCACTCTTGACAACATAGTCTTTGATACTCAATGGAAATCAGACATAGGGGCCTCAAATCACATGACAGGTAATGCTAGTATGTTGAAAAATATACGTCCTTATCTAGGTGTTAACTCTATTTTAATTAAAGATGGTGCATCATTAGCAATTAAATTATTGGTGGTACTACTATTAAAAATAGAACTCAAATCCCGCCCTTCAATGATGTATTTCATGTCCCTCATCTAAAATGGAACTTACAATCTATAAGCTAGCTTGTTGACAATTATCCATTGAATTGTGAATTTTCTAATGTGGATTTCTGTGTTAAAGAGCGAGAGATAGGTCACAAAGTGATGACTGGTTGATGCAAGGGTGATTTGTATGTTATTTTCAACCCTTATGAATTACATTATTCCCACAAGTTCAAATCTAGTATTGTAGAAATGTGGTATCAGTGATTAGGACATCCTCAAGCATCTATTCTGAAGTTGCTTTAGAATAAATGGTTAATTTATGTTCAAGGATTCAATAAGTTATAATTAATTTGTGATAGCTGTCAATTAGGCAAGCTTAGTAAATTGCCATTTTCTTGTTCTGACAATTCTGGTTTAGTTATTTTCAATAAAATTCATTGTAATTTATGAGGCTTATCACCTATTTTGTTTCTTGGAAAATATCATTATTATACTTGCTTGGTTGATGATTTCTCTTGATATACTTGGTTTATTCCTCTAAAAGCAATATCTAAATTTGTTGATACTTATTTTGTTTTTAAGCAATATGTAGCCAAACAATTTGATAAAAGAAAAATTAAAATCTTTCACTCTGATAGTGGTGGAGAATTCATTATTTCAAGGCTCATCTCTCACTTCCAAGCATAGGGCATCATTCACCAAATTTCTTACCCTCACACCCCAAAATAAGTAAGTATGGTTGAGCATTGGCATAGGATAATTCGTGAACTAGGTATGTCAATGTTATTTCACTATAGTGCTCATTTATACTTATAGCTTGAAGCTTTTACAACTGCTATTTTTTTTCTTAACCGTATAACATCCACTGCTCTTAATCTAGATACGCCCTACTTCAAATTGCGTAGGATTTATCTAAATTACTCATTTTTATGGCTATTTAGATCTAAATATTTTCCATATACTTGGGATACTTGGAAACACAAATTTGATCCAAAGACAGTGCCATGTGTTTTTTTTTTCTTTTGGGATATAGTGATCGGCACAAAGGCTATAAATGCTTCCATTCCATTCATTTGCACAAAAATATTTATTTCTCGGCATATGGTCTTTAATGAGACCAATTTTCCTTTCAAGGAACCTCAAAACCGTGATCTTGTTATTTCCTCTAATAAATGGATAAGTATTTTTAACTCATGGACTATTTTTCCTATTTCTCAAACTAATTCTCCTTTGCTATTTATAGGTTTTTGTGATTCAATTCTTCACCACCTGATCTACCACATTCGAGTGCTTCATTTGATGCTGTCATTGAACTAACATCCTTCATTCCAACCACTTCTTCTAAGTCAACTTTAGCTCTCTTCAATTCTTCTACGACCTCTTCAAACTTGATGCATCAAGTTTTGGATGCAGCACCCATGTCACCTCTTTCTCTTTTAGAGAACGTTAAAGCTCAACATAGAGCATTTCACGATCTCTTAACACCATTTAAGCTACCTAAATTATCTGATTACATGAGACTCAAAATCAGCAAATGGTGACTCACTCTCAACTTAACATCCCAAAGGTATCTTACTAGTTAAACCTGCTTTAAGCCATGCTGGTTGACGGGCAGCAATGTAAAAGGAAATTAATGTTCTTCGTTATAACAACACTTGGCAACTTATTTCTCGTGATCCTACCATGCATGTCATTAGTTTTAAGTGAGTCATCTAACCCGAGACAATTTTTCTTATCATTAGCCTTGCTTTAGTTCAATATTAAGATATTCACATTAGGATATTTGACTGTTAGACATTAAAAACACATTCCTCTATGGACTTATTTATGAGAATATCTATATGGAACAACCCCTAGGCATGGCTGATTTAATGTTCTCAAAACATGTGTGCAAGGTCCGACGAGCTCTTTACGGCTTAAAACAAGCTCCATGCGCTTGGTTTGACAGTTTCAATACCTTTCACCTTCAACATGGTTTCTTTTATAGTCTAGCTAATCCATCTTTTTTTTTATCTTGCATTCTTTTTATGGAACTTTAATTTTCTTATTGTATGTTGATGATATGCTCTTTATAGGTTTCACCCCGCAACTTCTAAATAATTTTATCCAGAATTTACACATTAAGTTTGCCATGAAGGATCTCAGTACCGTCCATCACTTTTTTGGTATTGAGATCACACACACACATGAAGGGTTGCATCTCTCTCAAACTCACTATGCACTTACCAATCTTGAGAAAACATTATGGTGGATTGTAAGCCCATGAACACTTCTCTAGAGGCAAAGACTAAGGGGTTTTGACAATGATGTTCTGCTTAATGATCCTAGCTTCTATTTTGGGATCCTTAGAGCTTTATAATATCTAACCCTCACTCGACCCAATCTTTCATATAATGTTAATTTTGATTCTCAATTCATGCATGCACCCACTCTTTCATATCTTAAAATGGTTCATTGAATCTTATAGTACATCAAATGCACTATTCATTTTAGTCTTGATTTTACTTCTCAGACTACACTTGATCTTTATACATTTTCTTATTCAAATTGGGCAAGTTTTCCCACTACTAGACGCTCCATAATTGGACATGTCACCTTTCTTGGCCACAATCCCATCTTCTAATATACAAAAAAGTATAATACATTCTCTCACTCCAGCACAGAGGTAGAATATTGTGCCTTTGCTTATAATACTGCTAAAATCACGTGGCTGACATTCATTCTCAAAGATCTTATCATTCATCACATCATCCTCTAGTGTTGTTTTGTGACAACCTTAGTGCATTACATATGACTATAAATATGGTCTTCCATACCTATGACAAACACATCGAGTTAAATTATCACTTTGTATGTGAAAGAGTTGCGCTCGATCTCCTTGTTACTTGACAGGTCTCCACTACACATCAAGTTGAGGACATTTTTAGAAAACCCATGTTCAAAGCTATCCTTACTCTCTTTCGCATCAAACTTTGCCTTTAACCCCGGCCAAGTTTGCAAGAGGATATTAACATATATCAGCCAACTAAACTCCTACAATTAGAGCTTGTTGAGGATGTCTCTTAAAGAGATAAGAAATTACCATGTTTTGGAGTGATAAGGAAACACAATAGCATCCTCACAATCAGCATCAATTTGTGGAGATAATTTCGGATGATAAAGAGATGTGAGTACAAATCATTCATGGCCAATGATTAATAGACTTAGTCATTACATTAAGATCCTTACTTAAAATCAAGGCAAAACAGTCAAAGTGTCCTTCTATACCTTTGTCTCTTTAATGAAATCTTGTCACCGACTATATATCTCGTTATTCTCTCTACTTTCTTTGCTACACAAGGTATAGCAAATTTATTTAGTTTAAATACAAATTGTAATCTCTTCTTATTGCTCACGTTAAGAAAGAAATACTAAAAAGCAATTATCATTGCTCCAATTCTAAATTTCTTCTTATGTGACTTTACAATTAGAAATAAATCATGTAAATTCAATGAATTATGAACATTTAAAAATAACAAGAAAAAAAATTATATAAATAAATTATTGTTTAACTAATTTGATATTTGAATAATAATATGGTTAACAGTTGCACTTAATAAACAACAAATAAATTTGAATATACAGATTTGAGGAAGGATTTTTAAGTATAAATGATCACATGCAACAAAAACCAACATTCTTGCTCTAAAATCATTATAAAAAAATTCAGAATTTTGAGAAAATTAATTAGTGAAGGAACTATAATATTATCTAATATTTAATGCAATAATATTATGATACAAATTTCCATTCAAACTCTTTTTATGTACACTGACGTGATAAAATTATATTATTTTCATATATTTCATATATATGTATATATTTAAGTCTCATGAATTGCTATTTATTTTCATGAAAATGGGCATGTGACAATGATATAATATTGACACATTCATTTATATGAATAAGTTTTTATCTATAACACTATTGTATTTAATAATCTCCGACAATTGAACATTATTTGTGAATATATATATATATATATATGTAATTGAACATTATTTGTGTATATATTGTTTATATTTATTAAATTACAAATATTCTAATAGAATTATAAGGCTGACATTGAAACAAGATTGTCAAATACAATTTTTTTTTAATTATTGATTATTGCAATGTAATATTTAAGCTAGAGATAATCACTTAACAATTAACTCTGTTTTAAACTGGGAATTTATGAAATGTGGCTAAACCTAGCAAGATTTTTATGAAAAAAAATATAAAATTATATTTTATTGATATTTAAAAAAATTTGATATAAATTTATTATTTTTGTTAAATAATATTTTATTTAATAGAAATATCACAAACTTGACTATCAATCTACTAAGTATTAATTGTGTGAGGAAAAAAAAAAGCAAGGAAAAATTATCTATTAATTAATTTAAAATAAATTATCAATAATAAAAGAATTTCCTATATCTATAGGGAAATAACATTGATTTCCTTTCCTATGTTTATGTGGATGGATAGGACACAAGTGAAACCGACATAACACAGACTTCCTAGGTTTCCAGGGAAACAAGATTTCCTAGGTTTCTAAGGAAATCGTATTTCCTACATATATACATGTATTTAATCTTGAAACCTAATTCATATCTTTAATTGCGAGTTAACAGAAGAGAAAAGTCTATGGAGAAATCGAATACCCTAACGGAGAAAGAGTTGCTGCGTCTTGCTGAGGAAGCTGTGAAAGCAGCAGACACTGCTTCCAAGGTCGATGGAGTCTCCGCTGACAAACGCCCTGAAGTTACCCGGTGCATTGCATTGTTGAAAGAACTTAAAGATTTTCCGGTGAGCTTCGACGTTCTTGCTTCAACTCAAGTTGACAAACGGCTTCGACATCTTAGGAATCGTAGCAAAGAGAGAATCCGCTTAATGGCCAAATGGTTGCTTGAGATTTGGAGCGTAATAATCAAAGATGGTTTATCAAGAAACCAAAAGAAAAACGGTGTAACTGTAATCTCAGTTGAATCGAGAAACAACGTCGAGTCGTCGAGAAATAAGAGAAAACGTGACGGGGAAGATAGGGTTAGTCATTTCAAGAAACCAATTAGAGAAACTAAAGTTTGTAAACAAGAGCAGCAGCAAATTACGACCGAGTGTTCTGATGCGTCAAGAAAAAAGGTTCGAGAAATTCTTCTGGAGGGATTAAGGAAAGTTGCAGGGGAGATTTCTGAAGAAGAGATGAAGGAGAAAGTAAGGAGTTGTGATCCGGTTGCTGTCGCGGTATCGGTTGAATCTGTGATGTTCAAGAAATTGGGGCCGTTCAACGGGGCGAAGAAACTCAAGTACAGATCGATAATGTTCAATGTGAAGGATCCGAAGAATCAAGATTTCAGAAGGAAGATTCTTGTGGGAGAAGTGAAGCCGGAGAGAGTTGTTAGTATGAGTACAGAAGAGATGGCGAGCAATGAAAGACAGAGTGAGATTAAGCAGATGGAAGAGAAAGCTTTGTCTACATCTCAGGAATCTGTGGGAATAGCAGATAGAGAAGCAGTGTGGCTAGAATCTATCAAGTGAACAAACAAGAGTTTTTTATTATCTGCTTGTTTTTCCACTGGTGCATATTCGATTTTTGACAAAATTATGCTTCTTATTAGCATTAATTCTTTGTAGAATTTGTAGTTTGATCGACCGTTCTTATCAAAATCCATCCGAAAATATGTTTTAGATGTAAACATATTCCTATTTGTTCAATTCTACCACAATAAGATTTATAAGAGATATATTGTAATGTGACAAGTCATCCTATATCAAAGATTCTCTTTAATATTTGAGTTTCTTATATTGGTCATCGAAGGATAGATAGTCTAACATATTTTTGTTATTTTAAAATATATATATATATATATATAATAATTACAGTGTTTGATGATTAAATATTTTTATTTAATAAATAATACTCATTCTTCGAAATAATCTTATATTTGATGTTTAATAATTTTGTTTTATAGTAATTACTAATTTTCAAGTAACAATATAGCAGTATAAAACAGAATTGAGCTGAAATTGACCTATTAATTAAATGTCATTTACTCTTATTGTCAAAATAATTATTTGCTCTTCTTTTAATAACTTTTGCCTTGATAGTAACATACTTATTTTGTTTTCAATTCAACCACTTGAAATGTTGTCTCCACGATAGGAATGATTTCTTGTTCTCTGTAATTTTTCAGTATATTAGAAGTTGTTTGTAATTATTTGGTAATAATCTTAATTAGCAAATATGATTTGGCAATGGCATGTACAATTAAGCTCTATTTCAAGGAAAAAATTATCCATGGTCTTGTCTTCCCATCTTTAATTACCTAGTGTGTAATATGTAATTCACCATGAAAGTTTGAATATATTTCAATGATGGATGTTGTTTTTATCTATCAACGAATCATATATCTAAAGATAGAGGTGCGTATAAATATATTCATTCGTGAAATCAATAATTATATGTTTTTTTTTTTATAATGAGAAATAAGCATTAGTTGTGTATAATTGGAAGTTTGAATTTCACAGTGCTTAAGAGTAAATTTCATTTTTGGGCTCACTTAGGATTTTAAAATTTGATGAAACAACGCTATATATAATTAATGTGATAGCATATTATTATTAGTTGTTTCAACCATAAGGTTGGGTTTTAGATAGATAGTTCATCATCATCACTTTGTTTTTCTTCTTTCTTGAGTAAGAAGACGTTTTGCAGACGAGTGATTTGGGTTTTGGAGGCCAACAATAATCATATGTGACGGCGTTAATGTAAGGGAAAAAGTGAGTATTAGTAGTAATATCAGTAACAATTTTTCCTTCGTAGAGGAATTTCTTAAACAATTGTAAGCTAGAATCTTGATCACGAACACAGGCGTTGTGGTCATGACAGTGTTCAGTTGGCTTTTTCACTTGCTCCGTTATGACGCCGAGTGAAAGGAGGTTGATAGCCAGCATCTGTGTGTAACGACATGAATATCACTGCAACAGCCTGGGCCAATGAGAATTCAGATAAAAGGTGTTTGTTTAAAGGAAAACTTACAGAGAAATAAGCTGAAAGTTTCGGAATTTTGATTGACTTAAGAAATGAATATACAACACTAATATTTATTATTGGATATAGAAGTTGACTTACCTTATTAACTTCCTTATCAACTTATTATTGGAGTTGATTCCTTGTCAATCTACTATCATAATATTGGTTTACCTTTTCAGTTTTCTTTCTTTTGTTTGATTTGTACAACTCATTTTTCTTATTCCATTTACTCTATTTCCATGTATATAATATGCACAAGTTGTAAATAAACCAATGTATGTCCTAGTATGAAATAAAATATTGTCCTCTTCATCCTTCAATTTTTGTCATGGTATAAAGCCTAACCTGACACTTAGAAGCTAATTTTTGTTCTTTGTTATATATATTGGTTCATTTCACCATGGCTTCTCAAACCACCACAAAACACATTTATACTCTACAACTTTCGGATAAACTAGGCGCACTTTTAGTCTCTTCTCCACTAAATAGAAATAACTATACAATGTTGAGTAGGGCCAAAATTAAAGCCCTCACTGTAAAGAAGAAGTCTAGTTTTGTCAATGGATCTATAAAGAAACCTTCTTCCACAAATCCAAACTTTGATTTATGGAAACAATGTGACGATATAGTAGCCTTATGGATTGTGAATGCTATCATTCCAACACTTGTAGGTGATGTCATTTATGTAGAAACAACAAAAGACCGTTGGGTTGACCTTGAAAAACAATTCTCTTAAATCAATAGACCTCGCATCTTTGAAATCTAACAAAAAATCAGTTCAATATCACAAGGTCATTATTCTATTACTATTTATTATTCAAAGTTGAAGGCTTTATGGGATGAATTAAACTTTTATTCTCCAATTCCACCATGCATTTATGAATTAAATAAGATTTTGGAGGCCTATAAAGATAGAGATCGTACTATGCAATTTTAATGGGTTTGAATGAGACTTATACAATTGTACATGGTTAGATATTATTAATAAACCCAATATCAATTGTAGGTAAGGTTTTCTTTTTACTACTTCAAGAAGAACGACAACGTGAAATTATAAATCCACAATCCATTTATGACTCCGCTGCATTACCTGCTAAAAGGAATAATCAAATAGGAAAATTTCCGAAGGCACACTTTCCCAACTACATAAAACCCAGCTGCGAATTTTGTGGAAAGTTTGGTCATATTAAAGATAAATGTTTCAAGTTACTTGGATACCCTACAGGCCACAAGTTACACAAAGGACCAAATCAGTCTTCTATTTTCCCTAATCAAGCATCTACAAACCAAGTTTCTGCTACTTTATCAATTTCTCAATAATTCCCTTTCACTCAAGAATAATGCCAACAGCTCTTAGCTTTGATCAAAAATCAGCCACAACCAAATTTTGCAGGTAGCATTATCCCTTAAAGAAACATGACAGGTATGGCTCTTAATGCTACCATCTCTCTTATTTCAAGCTCTTGGATTATTGATTCTTGAGCTATTGACCATATGGTTTCCTCATCTTCTTTACTTTCTCTTATTACATCCTCATGTAATAAAACAATTAAATTACCAAACGGCGTAAATATTCCCATTACCCATATTAGTAGTGTTCAATTAACATTTAGTATTATTCTACACAATGTCCTTTGTGTGCCTAGTTTTCAATTCAATTTGATTTATGTTGATAAACTCATTCAAGATGCAAATTATCTCATTCTTTTCAATGGCGATTCTTGTCTTATACAAGACTGTTTATTGAAGAAGACGATTGAAGCTGGTGAATTACATGGTGGCCTCTTCATTTTCAAGTCATCAGTCTTTTCTCCAAAATGTTCACAAGTCATTGCATCTTCAATTTACAAGTTATGGCACCAACATTTAAGATACCCTGGTCAAATTTGTTTTAAATTGTTCTCCTAATACATATCCATTTTAAATTTCTCTATTCACCAATAGATGTGTGAAACTTGTCCACTTGCTAAGCAAAAATGTCTTCATTTTCCTTTAAGTAATAAAAATTACATTAAGCCTTTTGAGTTAATTTATTGTGACATTTGGGGGAATTACCATACTACTTTTTTATCCGGTGCTCATTATTTTCTTACAATTGTGGATGATTTTTTTATTCAATGTAAAAGTGAAACCCAATCACTTTTGCAATCTTTCCACTTATATGGTGAAATTCAGTTAAAATTATTCGTTCAAACAATGGGATGAAGTTGGACATAAGCGATTTTCACAAAGTCAAAGGCATTATTCACCAAACAAGTTGTGTTAACACACCACAACAAAATGGGTTTGTGGAAAGAAAACAATTTCAGTTGCTTAATGTTGCCCAAGCCTTGCGATTCCAAGCAAACTTTCCTATCCAGTTATAGGGAGAATGTGTATTGACTGCAACCTACCCCATAGATCGCACTCCTACTCCTTTACTCTCGAGTAAGACATTTCACAAATTATTTTTTGGCTTAATTTCTTGTTATTCACATTTGAAAGTTTTTGGTTGCTTGTGTTATGCCACTGATACAAGCCTATAGAAAATAAAGTTTGATACGAGGCCTTCTTATTTTCTTTTTCTTGGTTATGCATATGCTCAAAAGGTTATAAGTTGTATGATTTGAAAGCTAAAAGACTTTTTGTCTCTAGAGATGTCCACTTTCGTGAGACTATTTTTTTCTTTTGCAAATTGCGTGAATGAATCTTCTAACCAACCTATTTTTCCATACCCCATTATTGAGCAAGATCATAATCATAATAATTCTAACCTCGAGTCGTTAATGCAAAATGATAAAACTTGTTATGGTAATAGTCATATAAACAATGAGACTATTGAGACACCTCCTTCATAATCTTTTCCTAGATAGCCTATAAATCGACAATCAAATCATGAGTCTCATCTCTCATCCTATCTTTGACTACCATTATAAGTTAGCCACCTATAATTTATCAGTTCCAATATCTTTTTCATGTCCTATAAATACGTCTCACCCACTGTAATAATTTTAGTCTTATGATAAATTTTCTTTTTCTCATTGTTCTTTTTTAGCATCCATCTCTTCCATTTCAAAACCTAAAAGTTTTCAAGAGGCAGTTCTTGAAGCAAATTGAAGGCAAGCAATGGCAAAGGAAATCAAAGCTTTAGAAGAAAACCAAACATGAACTCTTAAACATTTGCCTTAAAATAAAAAGGCAATTGGATGCAAATGGGTTTATAAAGTTAAACACAAATCAGATGGCTCCATCGGGCGTTACAAAGCTCGCTTAGTTGCTAAAGGTTATAATCACCGGGAAGGAATTGATTTCTAAGAAACGTTTACACCAATTGCAAAACTTATTGCTATGTGTTGCTTGTTAGCCATTGCTGTCATTCAAAATTGGTATCTTCACCAACTTGACATTAGCAATGTTTTTCTTCATAGAGACTTAAAAGAGGAGTTTATATGCAACTTTCACAAGGTTTAAAAAAAACAGGATCCAAAAATATGATTTGCAAACTTTGAAAATCTATTTGCAATCTTAAGCAAGCTTCACGCCAATGGTTTGCCAAATTATCGACAATACTAATAAATACGAGATACAAACAATCAAAAGCATATTACTCTTTATTTAGTAAAGCTTCAAATAATTCCTTTACACTAGTTCTTATTTATATTGACAACATAATCATTACAGAAAATGAACTTGAAAGAATTAGCAAAATCAAGGAAAACCTCCAAAACTATTTCAAATTAAGAGATCTTCGAAAATTAAAGTATTTTCTTGGCATTAAAGTTGCACGTTCAAAGAATTGTATTTATCTAAACTGATGGAAATATGCCCTTGAATTTCTTGAAAATTTTGTTCTTCTTGGTGTACTCCCCTCCAAGATTCCCCATGGAACAAAATATTAAATTAACTAAATCAGACGCTTCATGTTATCAATACTTGATTAAACGATTGTTATACCTCACTGTCATAAGACTTGACATCGCCTACTGTATTTAGATATTTGTTGGAGTTGTATGCCTTAGAAACCATTCGTATTGTCGGTTTCAGGATATTTTATATTAAATCACACAATAATATGTATTGTACATATTTATTAAAGAAAAAAGTGTTTATTATTTACATGTATAAGTTATTTCCTCTTTCTAATCACATTAATGAATGAATATGCATATGAATCACCTAGATAATTTGGTTAACTAAATTGTTCTCTATGTAAGTGGTATCACTGGACATCGATATCGCACAGTAGGCATACTAAATGCCTTCAGTGAATATTGTAAGATGATGTTATTGCGAGTGACAATGAAAATCATATCATTAAGGCATTAGTATGGATTAGTAGTTAAAGATTTATTTTTCGAACGTGAGTAAAGAAATGATGAATTACATGAAATTTGTGCATTCAATGATTCGTCATTTTATTATAATAGTGTGCAAAGTAGTCCTTTGACCTGAGATGCATAGTTATCATCTGATATGGATACATATGGTTCATATGGTGTATAAGTGCGAGACATGATTAATCTCGCATAATAAGCCAGTTTAGTTATGTATTGTTTATGTTGTAATAGAGTGACTGTCAAGATGAGATTCATTAATTCAATGCACAGGATCTTAAGTTTCTATTGGCTCAATCCGAATTTAAGTTCCCAGTCAAACATCGGTAAATGCCTAAAACCTAAATCTCCAGCCAAAGTACAAAGTAGGTCACACAAAAAGTTTTTTAGTGACAAGTTCAGTGCGTAATGACCGATAATCTGATAGGATATTAAGTTTAGGGTTTTGACATCCTGTGAGCCCTAACTTAGTCAGGATTAAACAAACGGAAGAATGTTACACACATTTTACATACAATTGAATGTAAATTGTTGAATGACATTGTAGTTTAAGGATTATAACACATTACTTGATGATAATCATAATCGTTAAGCTTACGAATACGCTTTGAGAAATAATCCGAGATAAACTTACTACTAACACCACAGTGAACCCAAGCGATCACACCAATGACTTGAGCTTAGATTTGCTATAAGAGAGATTAAATATTATCTACAAAAGAGCTAGCACTCTCGGAGATAGTATTTGACCAAAAAATATAAACGGTTTATACATTAAATAGTTTAACGCAAATTAAATTGACCTAAAATTAATTTAATGTAAATTACATTATTTCATTAATATTAGAGAATATAAATGGAATTAAATAAAATTGGTCAAAGCTTACTCGATTAATTTTAGGACAAGTTTGGTAATAAAGTGTTTAATGTGAATAAATTTGTCATTTTGCACTTTACTATAATAAAGTTTGCTTGACAAGTTTTAGGACATGTTTTTCCATTAAAATAATTCATGAGAACATTTAAGTAAATGTTGCATTAATATATAAAGGAGTCATTTTTTTAATGAATGGTGAATTTTTCATTTTCAGTGTTAAAAATTGAAAAATCCAAGCTCTCTCTCTTCATATAAGGCCAAGCTTACCCAAGTTCAAGTAATGGATTTCTCTTAGAAACTTCAAGTTTTTTTAGTTAAATTAATCTTCATCAAGCCAGAGGTTAGCTCTTAACTTATTAATTTTGATTAATTTGTGTTAAAGGAACTCTAATTGCATGTTTAAAATATTTAAACCCTAATTACATAACTAATTACCCAAACAACCTTTCAATATTAAACTACTTCCTTAAAAAGCCAAGGCAGCCCCATTATCTAGCAACTATCTATGTTTTTCGTTATTTCAAAGGTAAACGAGGTCAAGGAATTTATCTCTCTTCATCTAGCATGACTCAAATTCATGCTTATTAAGATTCAGATTAGGCTAGTTGTCCAGATTCAAGGTGTTCTATTACTGGATACTGCATTTTGCTTGGTAACTTTCCAATCTCCTAGAAATCTAAGAAACAATCAACAATATCTCGCTCCTCAGCAGAAGCAGAATATCAAGCGATGGCCACAACATGTTGTGCAATTATGTGGCTACATTGCTTACTTGCTGATTTTGGATTCCATCATAACCAACCCGTATCTCTTTACTGTGACAACAAAGTTGCACTTTACATTACTGCCAACCCAATATTTCATGAATGAACAAAGCATATTGAAATTGATTGCTACTTAATATGAGAAAAGGTTCAAAGTGGAATGATTTACACTAAGTTTGTTCGTTCACATCAACAATTAGCTGATATTTTACTAAATCTCTTGGTACAGATCTTTTCTACAAATTAATCTCCAAGATGGGTGTTCACACAATCTTCACATGCCATCTTGAGTGGGGAATATTGGATATAGAAGTTGAATTACCTTATTAACTTCCTAATCAACTCATTGTTGGAGTTGATTCCTTGTCAATCTACTGTCATAATATTGGCTTACCTTTTCGGTTTTCTTCATTTATTTGTTGATTTGTACAACTCATTCTTCTTATTCCATTTACTTTGTTTCCATGTATATAATATACACAAGCTGTATATAAACCAATGTATGCCCTCTGAATAAGTATGAAATAAAAGATTTGTCTTCTTCATCCTTTAATATTTGTCATTTATACAAGTAAAATGAACAATCTAGAAAATCTAAAATCAAATCTAATGACCTTTAAACCGACTTAATAGATACGCATGGCTTTAACACACATTTCTCCGATTCTTCTTCTTTCCTTAACAAACTTCAGCTGATTCTAACATACTCTAACTGATTCAGCAAACTATCCAGCACTTTGTCAACTTGCAGCAGCTTAAAACCAGCTCAAGGCATATATCCTTTCAAATCTTAAACTTTTTAATTATAAAAGTTTTAAAGATTCTGATATCATAAATTACAACTCCCTCAGAAATAAATGAACATCTGTATACAGAACTATAACGTGCTTGATCTAGCTTCCAGCAGACCCCTGATCTTAAATGTGATGTAATTAATAAAATATAACATAATTAAGATCTAACGCTAATAATTTGGATTGAAAAAATAAAATAAAAATAGTTTAAGACAGCAGACTACCCTTTTATTTATTTATTTATTTCACATTTGGATAGTAAAAGCATCAAAATCTTATTAAAAGCTCATATTCTTATCTAATTTAACCAGCAGAAACACTACAATATCAAACAAAATCTTAATTAATTAAGAGACAATAAACGGAGGAGAAGACTGGGCAGGGCTGGAACAGAAGATGGTTTACAGTTGGCTACAATTCTGTTCCATTGCTCGTGTGTGAGGTCGAAGAATGCAGCGACGTTAGGGGCGCTGCATTGACTTGTTAAGTCATCAAGGATACGGCAACAAACTGAGGCAATATTCTCATGATCAATTATGAAGCCCTGCAACGAGTTTCCACAATAAAATAAAGCAAAAGTCCCAAACCTGCACTCTCTTGCTGCATGATTTTGACCAGCTGACTCAATACTGTGCAAGCCATTTCTTGCTGCGGTTGCATATGCAATTAGACATGTCAGAGCAAGAAGGAGAAACAAATTTTTCAGAGCCATGCTAAATAGCTGCTGATTAATGATATTCTTTGTGTATTCTTTGTGTACATATGAATTTGTTTGTAAGAGATATAATATAGATGAAGAAAACTGGAAACTTTGTTGGGCTTTTATAGATAATATTGATGATTAGTTTAATAATCACGTGGTATTTATTATATTTTCCAAATGTAAAAAGTCTTAATGAGAAAATGAAGGGATTGTGTATTGACATTCAACATATAATTAATTCATTAAAAAATCAATTTTTTTATACGACAGAGATACGAACAAAAATGGATCGAGATTGATAAAAATTGAGATATACACACACACACACTGGCGTTGTGAATTGTATAATTTGCTTAATATAAAAGTTATAACAAGAAAAATGATGGGATTATGTACAGATAGGGATATAATATAAAAGTTTTATTGAAGATATATATGTTTATTTGATATATAAGATTAATTTTTATTCATTCACTAGGTGTTGTTGGTTTCATGTCATTTTTTTTTTCTTAAAGCTTGTTAGGATATATTTTTATTTATTAATTAAATTGTCAATTTGGTCAGATGTCCCAAATTCTCAATCATGTATATTTTCCAAAATTATAGGATGATAATTATTTTTATTTTTAAATTATTTAGTAATTTTGCTCTCCATGGATGTTGGCTTCGCCCATTCGTGTCTTCTGAGATGAAATTGTGCTGCTGATTTACTTGCTAATACGAGTTCAGTTCAAGACTCCTTTATGTGTTGGGATGCGAATCATTTTATCTTTTCTTAATAGGTTTTTTGTTACAAGTATAGCCAGGATTATGCCTTATTCTCTTTGATTCTTGTTTCAATCTTTGTTTCTTTTTTGTGCCTTTTTCTTAAGGTAGGTTGTGTATGTCTTCATCTCTAGATGTTCTTTCTTTTTCTTTTTCTTTTTTAATAATTTTTTCTCGATTTGCCGAGGTTATGATAAAAATAAAAATAAAAACTTAGAAAGTCTTTTTAAAGTTGTCAATTCAGGTTGTTATATTTGGTATCATATTCAATTTTAAATTTTCTTATTTAGGTAGGATTTGCATAGTTTACTTTTTTGCTTAATAAAAAACTTTTTATCCTTATCAAACTTATATTTTACACAAATCTGGCCATGATAACAACTAGCAAAAAATGGTGAGTAGTTTCACCACAAGATATGTGTACCTATTAAATAAACAATAGTGATACAAATACAAATTCATATATGAACACATTTATGCATATTCGTTCATACAAATTGATATGTTAGCATTATATCATTATCACATTTTTTTTTTTTGACAAAATGACTTGTTTTAGAAGCCCAAACTTATTTATAGTTCAAGGAAGAAATAAATTTAATCTTAACCAAAAAAGTAATTTTTGAACTAAAATTTCCCTTTTACAATCTTTACAAACTTGTTTCAAATCAAAAAAGTATAACATCAAAGATTTTGTCAAGAAAGAAAGGAAGAAGAAAGAAAAGAGAAAAAAAAAAAAAAGAAATGAGAGAAAGAATACAAAGTTATTCATATCATTTTATTCTCTCCTGAGCAAAATAGTCTCTTAATCAAAGGTGAGTGAGATTATTATTATTATGTTATAGTTTTGATTAAGTAAAATGTGTAATATTTTATTGTATTTTTACATTATTTATGAAATGTGATGTGATGTTAATAATGTATTTAGATATTGAGTTTTGGTAAAAAAAAAAATTAAGAATTAGGACATATTTGAAGAAATTGCAGATTTGGAATTGTAAAACTGGGGATTTAGTAGGTTTCTTAACGATTTGTCGAGAAACTTGACGAAAAATGTTGAGTTTCCCATTATTTACCAAGTTTTCCAATTCCAATGCTTTATTTTTCCAGATATGTTACATTGTGATTGTATATAAAATCTAATGAAGTTTAATCTAAAATTGTTTCAATGTCATTACAAATATGGTTTAAGTTGCTATCATGATTTACTTTGGAGGATTGTGGGAGAGTTTATCAAACTGTCCAAAGTTTTATAAAAGTGGCAAAAGTCAAATATTTCTCGTCCCAATAAATATTAACTACCAAGAGCTCATCAACAAGTTATATTATTTGCTTTCAATAAAGTCATCAAAATTTAGAAATAACATGAAAGTAATTTTCAAATCTTGGATGCCTCCATCCATTTTACTTGCAATGTCTTAAAATTTGGCAAATTCACTCCATTATCTATCACATTGAATTATCGAGTTCCAATACAATCTACACATCCACTTGTGCAAGTGGGACAAATTGTATTTGTGAATTTGTTTGCTTCTTCAGGTAGTAATAACCAAGTTAGTGAGACACTTCTTATGACACAACATATCTTGCTTTCACATACTATAAATTGAGTTGAACAAACTGCTCAACCCTAATACTATAATGAAGATCTTTGTTTTGAACACGTCGAAGTTAGCAACCAAGAAACATACTTTGATGGTATAATTCTTACATGTAGGCTAAGTGACATTTCTGATAAAGAAATAAATAGAGATTATTCTAATGATCCAAATGATGGTGTAAAAGTTTTATACAGAGCTAATGAAACCTCATTAGGTTATGAACAAAGTGATGCATTTACAACAGATCAAGTCTAGTCTATGCCTTCAATTCCTCCTCTATTTACTATAACATCTGATGATGTTAAAATAGTGATTGGAAAACTTTATTGTGACAAAAATAGTTTGACAATTATTTAATTTTGCTTGCATTGAAAAAGAATTTTAGTTAAAAATTTATAGGCCAACAATGGATCATTTCGAGGCTAGATGTGCGGGTGCTAGATGTAAATGGCTTGTAAGGGCAATACTTGTACAAGATCATACATATTATCAAGTGAGATGGATTGACTCAGAGTATACTTGTTTATCAAACGAATTATCAAATAGTCATCAACAAGTGAGTTCCCGATTATTGGTGAGTTTGTCATATAAAAAAAATCAAGATTATAGTTAAATTTACACATCAAAAAATACTCAAGATGACATTCGAAATGAGTTCAGTGTGTTAATATCACATGACAAGGCTTTACGTACTAAGAAAGTTGCCCTTAAGTTAGTAGCCATGTTAGTGTAGTATGCCCTAAAACCATTAATGTTGTCGGTTTTGGGCATTTTGTATTGAATCACATATTATAATATGTACTGTACATATTCATTTATAAAGAAATTATTTCTTGTTCATTTGCATATGTTGCTTCCTCTGTCTTTTCATACTAGTAGATAGAGTATGCATATGAATTGCCTAGATAATTTAATTATATAAATTGTTTCTTAAAAGAGTGGTATTAACTGGGCATCAATATCAAATAGTAGGCATACTGAATGCCTCTAGTGAATATTATGAGATGATATTAGTGCAAATGACAATGATAGTCACGTCATAGGACATTAATATAGATTAACAGTTAGATAATTATTTTTTAAATGTGACCAAAAAAATGATGAATCACACGGAATGTATGTGGTCAATGATTCGTTATTTGGTTGTAACAGTGTACGAAATAGTTCTTTAACCTGAGACGTCATAGTCGACATCCAATATGAATATACATGGTTTATATGGTGTATAAGTGCGAGACTATTCATGTCTTGTACAATAAGCCGGTTTAGTCATGTGTTATTTATATTGAAATATGAGTGATTGTCAAGATGAGATTCGTTGACTCGATACATAAGATCTTGAGTTTTCCTTAACTCAATCAGGATTTGAGTTCCCAGTCAAACGTCGGTAAATGCCTGAAAACAAAACTCATGACCAAGGAATAGTATTAGTCACACAAAGGAGTTTCGTGGTGACAGGTTCAGCGAGTAGTGACAGTTGAAAGGATACTGAGTTTAGGGTTTTAACTTTCATAAACCCTAACTTAGTTAGGATTAGAGAAACGGAAGGATATCACCCACATGTTACGTATAATTGGTAATAAACGATTCGATAAAGACTTTTTTCATTGTGCTTTAGGGACTATGGTATATTGCTAGATGTTAACCTAAAGTTGGTTAACATCTAGCAGTATGCCATAGTCGTTGAGTTTTGAAGAGTTTGAAATGGGATTGAATAGTTCGGTTCCAACTAACGGCTAATACTACAGTAAACCTGAGAGGTCACAACCAATAACTTGAGCTTATTCTTACTAATAAATAGAATAAATATTATCCGCAAAAGAGCTAGCACTCTCGGAAATAATATTTAACTGAAAAATGTAAACGATTTATACCTTAAATAGTTTAACAAATCCGAGAGCTTAACTAAATGATCCAAATATAATTTAATGTAAATTACATTATTCTATTAATATTAGAGAATATAAATAAAATTAAATAAAGTTGGTCAAAATTGGTTTAACTAGCTTTAGGACAAGTTTGGCATTAAATTGTTTAATAAGGGCAAACTTGTTATTTTACTTTTTACTATTACAAAGCTTGTTGGACAAGCTTTGAGAGGTACTTGTCTTTCATTAAGATGATGAGGACATTTAAGTAAATGAGGCAAAAATATGTAAAATGTTCATTTTCCACTTTTAGGTGGCATAGAATGATATTTTCCAAAATTGAAAGAAAAAACAAGTTTTTTCTCTCTCCATCCATATTCTGCCAAAGTAAGGATTCAAGCTTAAAAGTCTAATTCTCTAAAAGAGCTAGCATTTGAGAGATTCATCTTTATCACACATTACCAAATGTTGGTGATTAAATTTTAATTTTGTTTAATTTGGTGAAATAGAACCTTAATTATATGTTTAATTTGATTAAACTCTAAATTGCATGCTAATTACTTAATCAAAACCTTCAAGCCAAGGATCTTACAGAATCGTACAATTTATTGCCACTATATTGTCATATTTTGAAAAATGCTAACACTAGTACAATCACTCATATACAAAAGAACTTTGGTAATCATTTCATGTATTTTTTTATGGTGTTGAGCGCTTACATAAGTAGATTTCAATCGTCCATTAGACCAGTGATAGCAATTTACTGTACTTTCTTGAAAGGTACATATCGATTAACACTGTTTATGATAGCTTGAAAAGAAGAGAATGATTAGATTCCCCTGGCTTTTAAGATTGGAGATTAGGAAAACGATAACTCATAGGAGTGGTTTATGCAGAAGCTATAAGAAGCCATTAGAGACAATGGATACCTAGTTTTTATTTCGTATAGGCATGTGAGTATTGAGAAAGTGAAACGAGTAATTTTTTCAAAAGCAACATATGGTGCTTGTTGTTACCATATTTCAGGAAACTTTCGTGCAAAATGGGAAAAGTTAGGGAAATATGAGTTCGATAAGTTTATAATGGTTTTCTTTACGGCTGCAAAAGCATATCATGTCAGGGAATTCAATTAGCAAATGTCAAAACTGTGACTAATTAATCATGAGGTAGTTAAAAGTCTAGAATAGGAAGTCGGATGTCATAGATAGGTGCTAGCCCATTTTAAAAGTATAAGGTAAAGCATAATGACAACCAGTATTGCAGAATGCTTAAATGAAATTCTTGGACATGCATGCTTCCTCCATGTTACCACATTAATAGAATATTTGAAATGTTTATTACAAAGATGATTCTAAAAAAAGAGAAATGAAGTATGTGAGATGTCAACACATCTTACAAAACGGGTTCACAATCAAATTTAAGAACGAAATGAACTTGCAAGAACTATTACACTGTACCCAGTTAATCAATTTGAATATGAAGTGAAGGATGGAAAAAATGTGGGTATTACTAAGTTGAACATGAGAACTTATACTTGTCGTATGTTTGATTTATATTAACTCCTATACACACATGCACTTGCTGCTTGTAAACATTTTAGATATCAATTTCATTCTCTTTGCTTGCAATATTATACGACTGAAGCACTCGTTGCCGCATATGCAGATCCTATAAGCCATGTTGGTCAGCGTATGGTTTGGGAGATTCATGATGATTTGCACTCATCAGTCGTCTTTCCACCTGTACAACGACCTAAATTTGGAAGGTGCAAAAAGTAAAGGATACTATCAACAAAAAAGGATGTGAATGAAGAGGAGGTGCTCCCAATGTAAGCAACATGGTCATAACATGTAAACTTATAAGAGTACAATGACGTTGCACCCTAATTAGGTTGTAATATTTGTCATTGTAATTGTGTTATTGACAATGTGGTATTAACATTGAAAATTTCTACAATTTCAATATTAATTATTTTTAGCAAGACACAGTTTCTAGATAATTATATGGAAGACATGATGTATTTCATTTAGACAAGACTTGATGTATTTCTCCATTATCATTAAAAACATTTGTTTTTGTTATTGGATAATAGTATGGTTGACAATATTAACACGCAAAAAATTTTACAGTTTTGCGTTAGAATCTAGAAATTTCGACGTATAGTAGAGAATTTTTACTAAATGTCAAGAATGTAGACGTTTGAAACAAGTTTATAAAGATTGTAAAGCAACATTTTGATTCAAAAATTGTTTTTTTAGTTAATATTAAGTTTTATTTCTTTGTTGGGTCATTAATAAGTTCAAACTTCTTAAATGGATTATTTTGTCAAAAAACTATCTTCATATGTTGTTATATAATTATCATATATCTTATATTTTCATATCAGTTTGTACAAAAGAATTTGTGTACTGAATTTATATTCTTAACATTATACATTAAATAAAATTAAAATTATTTTAATCAGTTAAGTTATAGTTTATATACATACATATATATATATATATACATACATACATATATATATATATATTATTATATTATTATATTATTATATTATTATATTATATATTCACTTAACGTTTTTAAGTTGATGTACTATAATGTAGAAAAACAAGCTTTGGATTATGAGTTTTGTCAAAGAAAATATATAAGCACTACTAAGATATTTAGGACTATGTATTGTTAAATAATTCTTATTAACGATCAAGCGATGTAAATTGTATAGTCGTGATCAAATCTTTTGTAGGCATTAAACCAAATTAACTGTTCAGTTAATTACAAAAATAAATAAATAGAAGAAAACATTAACTAAATTAACTTTTTATTCCATAAATACACGAGGCGTTGTTATTAGGATAAACAATCAAGCATAACACAAATAAGAAAACAAGAAAGAAATTATTAAGTTTGACACTCACACGACCTATAAATATATATATATATATATATATCAGAAATTAAACAGAAAACAAGATGAAATTGAGATTCAATAGAAAACACAAGCTGAATTACTTATTAACCCTAGATCGTGGGAGCTGGGACAGGAGCAGAAGATGTTTTACAGTTGTCTACAATTTTGTTCCATTGCTCGCGCGTGAAGCTGAATAATGCACTGTCGATAGGGGGGCATTTACTTGCTACGATATCAATTGCACGGCAACAAATTGGGTGAATTTCACCTTTCTTCTCAGATATGAAACGCTCAAACTCACCTTGGCAAGAAACGAACGTCGAATACGCATTAATGCACTCAAATGATGGCTCTGCGTTGGCATCAGCTGCTGCAGGCTTAATAGTATTTCTTGCTGCGGTTGCATATGCAATGAGACATGTCAGAGCAAAAAGGAGAAACACATTTTTCAGAGCCATGCTATCTAGCTGCTGATTAATGACATTCTTCGTGTATAAATGAATTTGTTTGTAATAAGAGATATATATTGACGAAGAAAACTGGAAACCTTGCTAGGCTTTTATAGAGAACAAGAGAGAGAGAGAGA
>JAXCLQ010009851.1:0-42604 GCA_035584115.1 Cedrela odorata
AGCAGTCAAAGAAGTATCCAGCTCATACGCATTAACTATGCCACCTACTCCACTCAAAAAAGATAAGGATAAGATCTCCAGCTCATCTTTGGAGTCTAGCAAAAAGAAGTCAAAAAGAGACAAATTAAAAGAAGTAATGGCCATGATAGTTCAGCAATTCGACAGCGACTCATCTACAGGCAGTACTCAAACACCATCAGATAACTTAGAAGAATCTTTTGGTGGACCCCAATTTGAATTATGAAGATCAATTATTCAACATGAAGACAAAGTAACTTTTTATGTATGAAGTTTAGTGTGCCACGATTGCCAACCCTTATCCAACAGAATCTCAGCTTTATCTTGTAATAATTTAGTCCCAATTATTCAATTGTAATAGTTAGTTTAGAATTGTTATAAATTGTAATCGTTACTCATTGTGAGTCAGAGGCAATTTTGGAGAGAGAAAAGCTTGTAGAATCCTCCGAATTCCCTGCTTACAAACTTGTACAAATTTTCAATTTTCAATAAAATCAAGTAAGTTTTATTCACAATGGCTTCAATTAAATTCTGTTTGTTTACTATTATTTCATTTTATATTTCTTTTATTCAATTTACTTTTATTATTCCATTTTAAACAAAATTTACTTATTTTCAAATTATTTCTCTAACTTTGATATTCCTGGGTTCTATTTGGGTGAAAGCTGTGCATGCGTTGGTAAGCTAGGCGGACCCGGCAGTAAGTCCCAAGGAGAGGCAGTGAGACCGTTGGATTACCTGGTGTTCCCGGAGCCACCTTGATCTGAAGATTATAATTTGGAGAAGTGTGTATATTCTCAATTTTTGAAAGGCAACTTCAAGAAGAAGGAAATCTGGATCTGAAGATTTCAACAAGCAAGAAGATGAATAGTTTTACATGATTAAAGCATCAATGAAGACATGTGAAGATGGGACCAGTATAATAATCATGTCTCTTATGTGGGACATAGAATATGTTTAATAATTTACTTTATGTCAAATATTGTAATAATTTACTTTATGTCATTATCATTGTAATAGTTAGAGAAAGAGGCAATTTTGGAGAGAGAAAAGCTTGTAAAATCCTCCAAATTCCCTGCTTACAAACTTGTACAAATTTTTAATTTTCAATAAAAGCAAGTAAGTTTTATTCACAATGGCTTCAATTAAATTCTGTTTGTTTACTATTATTTCATTTTATATTTCTTTTATTCAATTTACTTTTATTATTCCATTTTAAACAAAATTTACTTATTTTCAAATTATTTCTCTAACTTTTATATTCCTGGGTTCTATTGGTTCATCCACCATTAGAACAAATTAGAATTAAAACTGTAGAAAATGACATTATAGCTTCACCTTTTAAAATAGGAGAAAATAGACCTGATTTAAGAAAAACAAGAGACAAAGAAAGAAAAGAAAATAATAAAATAATAAAAATTGTAAGTTTATTTTTAGTTTTATATTTATTTATGAAAATTGATGATTGTTATTAGTTTAGTATGCAATTTTGTTATATATATTTCGTAAAATATGGTGATTAGAATTATGTAGTCTGATTTAGGTGTTTAGATTTTAATGTTTTTATAATTAAGAAATAAGAATATTATTTTTTGGAGTAATATTAGAGGAAAATAAAATTTTTACAAGATTGATATATGACAGTAGTTTAGTCCATTAATTTTGTAAGATCATGTGTTATAGATTTGACTAAATTAATTTAGACGAATAAATTGACATCTGTATGGTTATTATGGATTTTGTTTCATTAAAAAATATTAAGTTTTTAAATTTTAATGATTTTTTAAAATTGATCTTAAGATACCGAAAACTACATAATGTCTGAATCACAAAATTATTTTGGTTTAACCAAACTATCTTAAAAAATTATGAAACTTTATATACTGATTTATAATGATGTCTATTATATCATATTAAAATTTTAAGGACAAATTATATGTTTTCGAATAGTTATAAATTTTTGAATGAATATAACTCACTGAATAATTCTGTTTGACAGAATTTGAAAATTCAAAAGCCGAATTTATTTAAGATAGTTATAGTGATAATTTAGACCTAACTATTTTATTAATTTATTGCATTTGTGTCTATATCATATCTACAAAATTATATGATATTTGGATAAGTATTTTATTTTCTAAAAATTGAATATTAAAAACTACTCAGCATATTTCCTACATTGTTATGATAAGTGAACAAGATGAAAATATGGTAAAAAATAATTTTTCATGGATTTAGCAGTCCATATATTTATATGGACTTATATTATAATTCCTAAATATTATACTTTGAATTCATGATAAAGGAACATCGTTTAAAGTATAAGAAAAATTCTTAAATAACATAAGGTCAGTTTTAGCAAGTTTAAGAATATTAAATTGACAAATGAAATATATGATGTAAGTGGTACAATTTGACAGAGCACACACGCCCGAGAACGATTCCTGAGTGTTTATCGAGAAAGCTACGGTCGTTACATGGACCGTGCAAAAAAGCTCCCAAAGGATTATGAACATGTAAATATGCATATTTTAAAATTTAAATATTTTAAGTAAAATATCAACATAAATAAAGTACACTTACTTTAATAAGTCGATATTCGAAACAAGATTTTATGTTTCTAATCAGCTTCTAGGCGTATCCATACAACGGATAGATTACGATGGGTTTTGATTACCTGGATTCTTGTTAGGAGATTTTGAACAAGTGTATCAACTTCACCAAGTTAATACAAAATTTTATACCCTTAGAAACTTTTACTTATTCATATAGATGAAAAGGAAAATCATGAAACTATTTATCTCTTTCCTCTTCTTCCTCTTTCTCTTTTTTCTTTTCTTTCTTTCTTATGGATTTTGTTCAAAACAAAAACCTTTCTCTCACCATTCAACAATGGTGTCCAAAGCAAGAAGGAAGGAGAAAAAGAGTATTGATGTTTTTCAATTCACACTTGTTAAATCAAATCCCACGTACACTTGCTTTTCATCCATTCAATTTAATCGAATCAATAGAATAGATACTAGTGTCAAAGACTCACTCATGGATTCTAAAATTTATTTCGATTTCTATTAATTCATTTAATGAATGAAAAAAATATCTTAACATATATTAATATTAAACACTTTAATATATGTATATACTAAATGTGAGAGTGGAAAAGAGATAGATACATTTTATTATTATACAATATAATATAAAATATAATGATGATAATTTAGTATTAATCATATATATATTAAAGTATAATCATCATTTCTTACAATGTTTGACTTTTAAATATTAATGGCAAAAGACACTTTCCTTTTCTTTAATTTTTTAAAATCATAATTAAAGAATTAATCTTAACCATTAATTCAAAATGAATGGATAAGATTTAATTAAGAATTTGACAATTGACAACATCATAAAGTGCCATTTGTCAACTAAGAATCCATTTGATCAAATAACAATTATTTAGTCATTAATAAATAAATCATTTATTTATTAATATCCTTATGACAAAATATATTTTCTAAGTTTCCATATATCCATAAATCATATTTACGATATCCGAATTATTACAGAAATATTTCTCACGCATGCGTGTGCTAGCGTTTCTTAGTCGAAAAATATATTTTTTATAATAAAGAATTAAATTATCATCCGATCAAAGTATCGGAACAATATCATTAATTAACTTAATGAATATCGTATAATGACAATAACCATCATCATCAAGTAATCGGTTAATTTGTATGACTACCTGGGTTCACCGTGAACTGGACTTGAGCAGATACGAACCCTTACACATCACTTCAGTATAACTCCTTGTAACTAAAGTTTTCAATAATCATGAGTAACCTCTAGCAAGATGTCATGACCCTTAAACACGTATGAATGAATATTCAAGATAAAACTATATAGTCGTACGTGCATGTAGTAGAGTCCCTCTGTTGTCGACTTCCGATCAAGTATGAGTCATGGAATTGTTAAACCCATAATTCAATCATAGGAACAGGAACTCAAATTATATATAGGATTCATGTATCCGAAAACACCTCTTCGGAAACACGTACTTTGACCAGAGATTTGTTTTCTATGTATGACATCTCTTCCTAGGATCTCATGCTCCAATATTTAAGCCAACAGATTCCATCTTGGTTATCACCTGTCCTTATACACTAAGAACACATTGTTAGCAAGCTTCTTTTACCAGGTGTGACTAGCCTAGTGTAATATAAACAAGTGAATGACGTGCCTCAATGCAGAGGGCATCCGGGACACCTCAGGTCACAGAATTATTGATACACTAGTACGGTTGTGTGATGTATCATTGACTATGGATAATCACCCATGTGATTTGTCACGTTTAGTTACATTCAGTAATACGTTATCCAACGTATCACTCATGTTTATGCTCTCGTGACACGAGACTCATCACCTTTGTACTCATATCTACAATTTTTTGCAGATAGAATCTTTACATCATAATATATCATGGGATCTCATTCTGCATTATATATAAATTATCAACTGAATATGCAAAATGATATAAAATGTCATTTTATTAATCGTAAATAATTTTACAATTAATTACATAATATATATGTATATAAGGAATATATCCCTGAACCATATGACACGATTGGTTCTAGGGCATATTTCTAACAAATTCCTACTTGCACTAGAGCCAATCATCATGGTATCCAATAGTCATTCTCTCAAGGTGGTGATCCAGTTGTTGCTATGTCATTGGCTTAGTTAGTGGGTTCGCTACATTATTTGCAGATGGGGTTTTTTGTACAACTAAGTTTTTATCTATAATAAACTCTCTGTTCAAGTGATATTTCCTTTGAATATATTTAGATTTCTGGTGAGACCTTAGTTCTTTAGCATAAGCTATAGCTCAATTATTGTCATAGTACAAAGCTATTGGGTCAACTATGAAAGGAACTACTTCAAGTTCCATCAAGATTTTACGTATCCAAACAACCTCTTTTACAGCTTCAGAAGCAGCGACATACTCAACTTTGGTAGTGAAGTCAGCTCTGGTAGTCTATTTGAAACTTTTTTAACTGACAGCACTCCATTACAGATAAAGATAAATGCAAAAATAGACTTTCTATCATTCACATCTGATTAGAAATCAGAATCAGTATAACCCTCAAATTTTAACTCATCTCACCCATAGGTTAACACCAAATCCTTAATTCTTCTAAAGTATTTAATGATCCTTTTGACCACAGTCCAATGTTCTTTTCTAGGATTTGTGTGATATTGACTTGTAATACTCACAACATACACTAAATCAGGTTTAGTACATAGCATAGTATACATAAGACTACCTATTGTCGAAGTATAAAGAATCTTCTATATAAGCTCGCGCTCAGTCTTGGGTACCATCTCTCTTAAGAGATGAACGCCATGACTGCAAGGTAACAAAACATTTTTAGAGCTATCCGTACTGAACTTCTTTAGTACTTTATATATGTACTGACTTTGGGAAAGACTTATCATTCATTTCGCTTTATCTCTATAGAGGCAAATACCCAAAATGAAGGTCACTTCTCCCATATCTTTCATGGAGAAAATATTAGACAACCATAATTTAGTCTCAGATAACTTGCCCACATTGTTTCCCATAAGTAGTATGTCATCTACATGTAATACAAAGAATGTGATGACATTGTTATTCTTTTTTCTATAGACACATGGTTCATCAATATTCTTAATGAAGTCAAACGATTTGATTGCATCATTGAATCCGATGTTCTAGCTTCTAGAAGCTTGCTTTAATCCGTAAATGGATCTATGCAACTTACAGACCTTATTACTATCATCAAATAAAACAAAACCAACGGGTTGTTGCATATATATGAACTTCTTAATGAAACCATTGAGGAAGGCTGTCTTCACATCCATTTGCCATATTTCATAATTGTAATAAGCCACAATAGTAAGTAATATTTGAATGGATTTTAGCATAACTACTGGAAAAAAAGGTTTCATCAAAATCAACATTTTGTTTTTGATTTTAACCCTTTGCCACCAACCTAACTTTAAAAGTCTCTACTTTTTCATATTTGCTAATTTTTTGTTTATAAACCCATTTACAACCGATAGGAACAATTCCTTTTGGTAAATCAACAAGTGACCACACATGGTTAACATACATGGATTCCATTTTAGATTTCATGACTTCAAGTTATCTTCCAGAATCGATATCTAATATCGCCTCTTCATAGGTTCTAGGATCTTCCCTTTGTATATCTTCTCCTGTCATAAATGATTCAAAATTATTTTTTAGAAAGGAAATAATATCTTTGAGGAGGGCGAGATATCCTAGTAGATCTATGAAGGGTTTGGTTTATAAAAGACTAAGGATCAAATCGAATTGGTTTATCAACACGAGTTAGTTGATTAGAGTTGGTCCATCAACATGAGTTAGTTCATCTGCATCAACATGTTCATCCATCTGAGGTTGATCATCATTAAGCTTTTCAAACTCCTTTAAAAGCTCAATCTTTATACTTACACCATCGTGCTCAATAAATTGATCATCGAGGAACTATATGTGTCTACCAATCAAAATTTTTTGATCAGCATGAAAGTAGAAATAATACCTTAAACTATCTTTAGGATATCAAATGAATTGACATTTTGCAGACTTAGCATCTAGCTTCTCAGTGTTAATTATTTTAATATAAGTTAGACATCTCCAAGGTTTCATATAATTGAAGCTTATAAGCTTCCCATATCATATCTCATACGATGTCTTGGGAACTGCTTCAAGATGTAAATTGCTGTATTTAGGGCATATTCTCAAAGATATGTAGGTAAGTTTGTGAAGCTCATCATGGATCGTATCATATCTAATAAAGTATGATTCCTTATTTCCGTTACACCATTATACTGTGGTGTATAAGGAGGTGTAAGCTGAGAAAATATGCCATTAATTTAAAAAATTCTAGAAATTCAGTACTTAAGTATTCACCTCCAAGATCAGATCGTAGAGTCTTAATACTCTTTCATGTTTGTTTTTCTACTTCAACTTTGAATTTTTTAAAACTTTTTAAAAAGATTAAATCTATATTTCAATAAGTATACATAACTATACCTTGATTGATCATAGATAAATGTTACGAAGTATGAGAAACTACCTTTGACCATTTCACTAAATGGACTATATACATCAGTATGTATTAATTTAAGAACTTCATCGACTCTTTTCCCTTGTCTAGCAAATGGTGATTTGATCTTCTTTCTGTAAAGATATGATTCACAAGTTGGGTAGGATTTAGAACCCAATGGACCTATTAATCCATCATTACTCATTTTTTCAATCATTTTATCTCCAATATGACCTAATCTATGATACCATATAAGTTTTGAATTAAGTTTATTTCTAGATCTTTTCTTATTAATAGTATTAGTCATGTTAATTTCATTAGTCTCAATAATATATAAATCATTTACATTTAAACCAGTGCCAATCAATTTATTTCTCAAATAAATACAATATTTACATCCATCAAATATAAAAGTGTAACTATGTTTATGCAACTGATTGATAGATAAAATATTTCTATTGGTAGTATCAAAATATATTATTTTGTACAATACAAAAATATGATCTGAAAGCAAAATAATTTTGCAAGTTCCTGAGTAAGTGGCAACAACTGTTGCTTCATTTGCCATATTTAGTGTCACTACACCCTCCTACAATAATTGTTTACTGTAAAGATCCTGCAATGACATATAAATATGAGAAGTGGTAGCTGAATTAATTATCCAACTATTTGAATATGAAATAATACTTAATTCAGTTTCAATAACATGATAAGAAAATGTACCTTGTGCCTTATTCTATCTCAGACTTTCCATGTAAAGAGGACAGTTTCTCTTCCAATGTTCAAGCTTCTTGCAATGATGACACTCATCATTGGTTTGGGTATTAGCAACTCATTTGCCTTTACCCCTATTTTTCTTTTTCTTGGAGAATCCTCCTTTGGGTCTAACCCCGGAGGACTTTTTACCTTTTTTTTTCGATGTCTTACCATAAGACACTGCAGTAAGAACGATCTTCTTCCCTTTTCTCTTAGAGACACTCTTATAAAATGAAACAATTTCATTCATAAGTTCAAGAAGAGTATATTTCAATTTGTTCATGTGACTGAAGAATCAAATTCATTTGTAATCCGAAGCCCATAAAAACCCCAAAGAGTCCAACTAACCTATGAGATTTATCATCTTCATAAGATGGGACTCTAGAGGCACTCTCGGATTAAGCCTCATTCCGAGCAAAGTAGTGAACAACTTACACTGCCTATAGTTGGAACTCTCTCCAAACATTTCAACCAAAGAAAGATAGACTTCTGAGTCATTTTGCATATCCTCATGTTGAGTCTGTAAGTCATCACTCATAGATGCCAACATATACGATCTAACTTTAAGATTATTATCCTTTCATTTCTAGAAAGTCTTAATCTTCTCTGGTGAAGCCTCTTCAGAGAGGCACTTGAACATAAGCCCTTGAAGGATACAGCTAATCATTTTAGAATCTATAACAATTCTAAGATTCTAAAACCAAACCTTAAAATTAGGTTCGGTAAGCCTATGAGTGTCAAAAATTTTTAGGAGAGGGTTAAGCATTATTATTTCACTTGAAAAGAGATTCAACATTTGAAGATTTATAGAAAAATGAAATACATCAAAATGTATAACATTATATATATTTCAATTTATTCATTTTTGGACTTTAAATCAAATGGTACTCTCACTACTTTAATTATATCCCATACTCTTTTGATGAGAAAATTATGATCAAATTATAGGTTTTTCGTGGATGTTTATATTCTTATCAAACTCATAAAATCTCATTTGCCTGTTATTGGTCAAGCAAGCCCAATAAGTCAAAAACTTATTTTTGTTTGTAACTCCTTACAAGACATGATCAATCTATCTCTAAGAAAAGACACCTCACCTCACAGTTATTGGTGTCTCAACCTAGTTAGACTAAACCCAACGTCTTTTCTTGAATAGAAGTGAAATCAAACCCCTCACCTAACAATTATTGGAAGCTAAAGACCGCCTATCAAGAAATAGGTCAAATAGACTATGGCACCTCATGAAAGCCTTAACCTAACAGTTATTGGGTTACCCCATCTCAGATGCTTATATAACCTACTGACTGCATTGGAAGAATTAAACCTAATATTAAAAAGAGAGATATTTTCATTTAAGATCTCATTTAATATACACATCAATATGTATATATTGTTGTTTAGTAATAGAATTCAAAAAGTATATCATCTAATGATATTGATCTCAAATTCAACACATTACTAATTGATTGAATCAATTTAATAAATTAACAAATTAATTTATTAAAGAGAGATTTTAATTGATACAATATCAATTTGTCGATTTATGTTAATAAAATTATTCCCACTGAAATTTTATTAATTCTAGTTGAATCAAAATTAATTAGAATCACCATTCAATTCAATTTTAATTCGTAATATTATTTTTTGTTCAATTGAAACAATTTCAAGCTGAAAAATTTTAATTTCAACTAATTAAATTTTCAGTAACAGAAAATATACTAATCAAATTAGTGTATATGGAAGTTGTGGCTTAAGGAAGGTTATAAGATTGAGAGATTATACAAGAATGAAGAAAAAATAAAAAATTTAAAAAATCTAAAAAATTTTGCTCTTTTTTTCTTAGAAAACAGATCGATCCACCATCTCAGAGTATCGATTTGTTTAGGCAAAACACGGAGAGAAAATGATGTGCGTCTCATGCAAATCGATCATCTCTAGCCAAGAATCGATTTGTGGCTTGCTCATATTTCATGGCTTATCATAAGTATCGATTCGTTTCATTGAGGGGTTCGATCAGATCGCCCCTTTAATAGTAAGTATCGATCTTTTCTCCAAAGAGTTCGACACTTCTTAAAATAGAATGATCTGTAGCCAACACATACTGATTCGTTTGCTTAAAGTATCGACACTTGATACTTTTCAACTAGCAAGTATTTATACTTTTAACAAAAGGATCAACACTCATAAAAACAGAATGATCCGTAGCTCACTTCTAGGCAGAAATGGATTAATTCTTAATGTTTACAATAAATTAGCTTGCTGTTATAGGTGATGAATAACAAGAATGCATGAATAGGATGATAAATTAGACATGCAAGCTAGGAACATTTTATAACTTGGAAGTTTCTCATGGTAATCTTTTAAAATAAAAAAAACTCAATTTGTAAGAAAGATTTGAAGTGTTTACCTTACTTCAATGGATTCTTGATGAAGATGAAGGAGTAATAGACTTAAAGAACACAAGTTCTCCACAAACTTTCACCCTTGATGCACAATGAAAGGGAGGGGTTTTGAGAGGAAAAATGAGAGAGTTTTCTTTCAATTTTTCTAAGTATTTTCACTTAATGAAAAATGTGAAAGACTTTGGTTTTTATAGTTAGGGCTGATTTACAAATATTTTATTTGCATGGGAGTCCTTGCAAAATCTAATTTTGGTAAAAATTACCCCATACTTTATAACTTAATCCTTAGACAATCATTTATTGTCATAAAGGTATGCAAACTACAATAGTTTACATTTTTAACCCCTAGGTATTTATTATAAGTTCTTTAACTTTTAAATGATGAATATTTAGTCCCTAATAAATATTATTAAGTACCCTCTCAATTAAATATAATTAATGTAATTTATTATTGTAAGACTATTTTAACTCTTAAAATACCTTATTTAATTTTATGTAACACTTACATAAAATAATAAAAATTCTTATTATTTTAGGAAGGTGCTAGCCTCTTTTTAAATAATCCGTACCCTTTCACATCAAGTATTGGTGTGACCTTGTGGGACCCTCGTGAATTAACCGTGTCTCGATTTTGGATCTCATTCAAAATTAATTCCGAAAACACTAACTATGGTTGACATCTAGCAACATGCCATAACCCCTAAAATGCGGCGAGTTTAATAACTTCATCAAATCCCATTTTAATATAAACTATCATATTTGCCATGTAGGTAATATTCTTCCGTTGTCTGTATCCTTATCGAGTATAGATTCACGGATGTCAAAATCTTGAACTTGATTTCTTTGTGAATCGTCCATCGTTATGTCCAGAATTTGTCATCGTGAACTCTTCGCATGACTAATAATCACTCTGGCTACAGATTTATTTTTCTGACATTTATGGATGCTCACCTTAGGAACTTAGATACGGATTGAGTTAGTAGAAACTCCAATCCTAAAATCCTGAGTCAATAGATTCCATCTGGATCATTGTTCGTTTTCGCGTACAAACAACTCATGACCAAATCAGCTTATTGTACGTGACATGGCTAGCCTCGAACGTATACACCATATGAACCATACGCATCCATATCAGATTCGACCAAGATATCTTAGGTCGAAAGATTGCATCATACTCTAATATGACCAAACGATTAATCATTGATATCATGCTATTCCATGTGATTTATTGTTTATTTTGGTTATGTTCGATAAACGGTTCTTTAAACTTAAATCCACAATAATGCCCTAGTACATGACTATCATCGTCATCTGAACCTATATTAACTTTTTGAACTTTTCATAAGCATTCAATGTGACTACTATACAATATTATTGCCCAAATAATATTGCTTCCGTAGGGAATGATTTTGATAAGAACATTTACTTTAAATGTCTTATCTGGAATTATCACATTCATAAATTATTTCCAACATGTATAAATAGTTGAAACAAAATATAAATGTGAATCAAGAATAATTTTTTTATTTATTAAAAATAATAAATATCTGATTACAAATTAATTGCAGAGAAACCTACAACACGATTTGTTTCTAGGGCATATATACTAACAGTAGACAACAAATAATAAAACCTATACTTTTAAAAAATACATATAGTAGTGTGAGTAAGGATCATTTCTACAGAGAATATCTAGCCTAATTTTATGCTACGTGAACAAAGATGAGGGGTTTTGAGTATAAGGAAAATAATTTTAAGAAAAACAACTAAGGAACAATTTAAATTGTCGTATTAAAATTAATCACAAAAACAAACCTTGGTCTAAGTTAACATCCACCATCGAAATTTTACAACTGATTATTAATGCAACTATATATCAATTCACACTTTGAATATTCATCGTTGGAACTATTTTCCTATCTCTCCTTAGTCGTAGTTAATTAGAAAACAAACGATCTAATTAACCCTAACTACTAAATAACCCAAGACAAACGCTAAAGGTTTAATCTAGTAACAACCTTAAGAATTAGAGAGATCGATGAAGCTAAACAACACAAGCACAAGCGGTTGCATTTAATTAAGTCAAGCGTTCTTCCTAAGATCTAAATATTTCTGACGCAACAGATTATTAAATCTTAGTTGCTTAACAAATTAAAGGGATCAAATAATTACGGAATTGATTTCTAACCTAGCAGTATATTTCAACTATTAATAAACTAATAGGCCTCCTAGTAATTAAACGAGATAATCATGAAAATAAATACATAAGAAATCCAATGCTCAAAGCATAAATTAAACAATAAAAACAAATTAGATTACAAACTCCCTAAAAAATTCTAATCATTATCCTAAAATAACAATCTCCAAATCTTACTAATTAAGAAAAATATTAAAAATAAATTAAAGCCTTAATATAACTACGAAAGTGGTGATTTCAACTGGAATTTTTGTGTTCTAGATCTGGAAACTTTTGAAAATAAACCACGTCAAATTCGTATTTTAGAATTGCAGGCTAAAGGACGTTCCAGAACATTAACAACACAAGTGTAGCAATTTCAAGCTGGATTTCGACCTTAATGTAGCTCATATATCTTAAAACTCAAAACATGAAAGTTGTAGGGCTTTTACTTGGTGTTCCATAGCATCTTGAATCATCTTAATCAGAACTTGTATGAGAGAGTTATGTCTAGATTACAAAGTAATGTCAAAACTATCCAAAATTGCCTAATTAACTTTGTTTTGCACTTAACGCCCCCATTTGCGTCATAAATCAAAATATAAGAATAATGAGTACATTTAGGCACTAATTAAGTATAAAAGACTAAACATTAAGGGAGATAAATATAACGTTTTGTATTCTCATCAAATTCTCCCACACTTAACTTTTGCTCGTCCTCAGGCAAAACTTAAATTCACCTTCCTAAAAACATCAAGGTTGCAACGTCACTAACAAAGAACGACCAAGCTCTTCAAAACTCATAACATATCATAAACAAACATTCTTAAATACTTACAATTATTAAGTAAGCATTTTTACTCGAAGATGGAGTAAACTAAATATATAGACCCTTACGAAAATAAACACTCGCTCTCATGTGTTTGAAGGGTATCTATTTTGCTCAAATTTATTCTAATGGAAATGATCTACCATGGGCTTACATATCTTCTCATTCTCTACCATTGGGATCACATGCATAACATGAATCATAAGGACTTTTCAAGGGTTGTAACGGGGTTTAGGATTAATGTGGGAAATATTTGGGAATGTAGCTCAAAAGCCATCGAAACTAGTGGAGCAAAATTGAATCAACTTAAGCTCGAATATTTAAGACATGTAAAACCGATCACTCCATTCAACAACTTTTTCATTTTGGCTTTAAAGCATTTAAACCATGTAAAACTCTTGCTTTGAAAAACAGATCGTTCAAAGGAACACTTTTCGTTTGCATCAGGGAATAATCCTTTGCAATAGCTTCTACCTTTGTATATATCACGTATAAACATACCCCTTCCTTAAAAATTTTAGGAAGAATTATGAACATGGATAAATTTGTAACATTAAAAACAAAATTTTTTCTATCACTTTTTTTTTCAAAAGATTAACAATGGGACTCATGAATTGAGAATGAAAACTTGTTCCATTTCACCAATCATAGCCATACCATAAATCCAAATGATGAACAATACTCCACTAGCTTCACGGCTTGGGTAAAGACATTATCTCTCAAAAGGTTCAACAAAAGAAAAAATTAATTATAAGGTAGGCTATTTGGCTTATATAGCTTATAAAAAAGAAGGCCTTAATCATGTTCATGCATGCATGTGTCAATATGATAGGGTGAATTCTCAGAATTTTAGAAGCTTATCAAAAATTTTGCACAGTGTGCAAAAATTAGAAAACATAATAGTGTTCCCGACCTTCGATGTTAGCGCCATAAAATTATATGAAAACTAGATTTATAAGGAAATAACATTGTTAAAAACTAGTTGATTCGTGCAAAGATGAATCTGCAACAAAAATTCATAAGTGGCTGCCCTGTTACATTTTTGCACACTGTCTCATTTTGCATCTTGCATTGAAATCTGTTTATAACTCGAGCATTCGGATTTGAAATTCGAATCTATAAAAGCAGTAGAAACTAGACATATAATAGAGTACATTATCAAAAATTTAGATTGAGATATATTGCCGATTTAGTATAGTACAAGTTTAAAGTTGTTCTCTGTTCAATGAACATTACCTAGAATTTTCTATTATCAACCATTGTTATGTATAAAATTTTATTCGTCCATATAGCAAGTATATGACATTTCTGGTTTAACGAAAGGGTATGTATTTGTAAATCGTCAATCGTACCAACTGACAACGGTACAACGATTTGGACTTGGTTAAGCATAAATTAGTGAATATATACTTTACTTTTCCAACATATTGTTTTAGTATAATGTTTGATATGTGTATGTTTTGAGAATTTATTGAATTGTTATCTATGATTGAATGAAGTTTTTATGAATTTAAGAAACTATGAGTATTTTAGTATGTTTGAGTATGTTTGTGTTCAATAGGAATTTATATGAATTTATCATAATTTTACGACTTAAAACAAAGACTTTAGAATCAATATTGACGTACATTCATGAATTTTGTGAAAACTGTTTGGATTTATTATTTCAAAGCTACTGACGAAGTTTTTTTTTTTTAATATGATTGTGAAACTTGATTTTCGAGATTTTACCCTACGAGGCTAGAGATGCATTCTGGCTGTCTGTGACATTAGGGGCTAGGATATCAGAGTTATAGATTTGAGCCTTTACAACCCTTTATCTTAGAGATATATTCTTGCTGCCTGTGATATACCGTGGGCCATAATATCATAGTTATAGAGTTAGGGCCTTTACGACCCCTTATCTCAAATATGTATTTTAGCTGTCTATGACTAGTGGTATCTATTAGGTCGGGTTGGCTAGTAAACCTGCCTGACCTGGGTTGTCAAAACCCGGGCTCAGACCAACTTGGGTTAATGTTCACTGGGTCTGAGCTAGATGCGGGTCTAAAATTCAGGCCAGCTTGTTCTACATTTTTTAACTTGAGGCTTGGCATGGCCTGTGCAGGGAACTCAGTTAAAGCGTGATTGCGGGATCAATTCCTGGGCATGTTCCAGCTAAATTGAATAAGGGGAGCAACTGCCGTCACACGGCAAGTGCTGAAAAGGTTCACCCAAGGACTATAGAAATGGATGTATGTGCATTTTAAATTTTAAATGATTTAAACAAAACGATCAACACACACCTTATATGTTGATTTCTATAAAAGGCTATTTGTTAACTTGTTGGTGTGTCTCACACACCAGTTTGACTTTGACGGGTTCCGATTACCCGGATTTGTATATAAAAAACTTCTAGTTTTTTGTGGAAGAGAGGGAAGAACGTGAAACATCTTTCACTACTTTCCTCCTCTTTCTCTTTCTCTCTCTTTTCTCTTCTTTCTCTATTTTGGGTTTGCTCAAAACGAAACCCTCACCCATTCATCAATGGAATTCTCGATAGAGAAGGGAGAAGAAGAAGAAGCACAGTTGGTGTTATGTTAGAGAAGATTGCTTGGATTAAATAACGTAGCATCCCAATATATGTTTCCTATACTCAACACTTGAGTGTTTTCCTTGCACAACCGCCTTACTCCATCCCCACCTGTCCATTTCATTAAATGAACCAAAGCCATCTACTTGCCCACTTGCCTCTTCATTTCATCAAATGATCAAAAGTATTCCATGTGTCAAGGCCTGAGTGGTTGGCTTAAACAAACATCAACCAACTTGATGTATGTATTATATATATATATATAAAGCAAAGGAGAGAGAAAGTGTTTATTATTTTATTTATATAATATAAATAAAATATAATGATTATATTTTAATATTATATCATGTATAATTAAATATAATCATTAGTTATAATGTTTAACATTTAAACATTAAATATAAAAAGACACTTGGCAATATCACATGGTACCATTTGTCAAGTAAGGATCCATTTGATGAAATAACAATTATTTAATCAATAATAAATAAATAATTTATTTATTAATATCCTTATGACAAAATATCTTTTTCTCAGTTTCCATATTTCTGTAAATTATATTTACGTAATTTGAATTATTACCGAAATATTTTTCACGCACACGTGTGCTAGCACGTCTTGGCCAGGAAATTAATTTTTTCCAATAAAGAATTAAATTACCTTCCGATCAAGTATCTTAACAATATTATTAACTAACTTAATAATATTGTATATAGCAATAACCATCATCATCAAGTAATTGATGTGTGTGTGACCACCTGAATCCACCGTGAGCTGGACATGAGTGAACTTTTGCATCACTTTAGTACAACTCCTTACATTCGAAGTTTTTAATGATCATGTGCAACCTCTAGCAAAATGACACGACCTTTAGACACTAATGAATCTATATAGTCGTACGTACATGTAGTAAAGTCTATCTGTTATCAACTTCCGATCGAGTACGGGTCATGGAATCGTCAAACCCCTAACTCAATCATTGGAACAGGGTCTTAAATCATATACGAAAATTATGTATCCGAAAACACCTTTCCGGAAACACGTACTCTGGCCAGAGATTTCATTTTCATGTATGACATCCTTGCCTAGGATCTCAAGCTCCAAATATCTAATCTAGCAAATTCCATCTTGGTCATCACCTGTCCTCATACACCAAGAACACATTGCCAGCAAGCTTCTTTCAGGCATGGTTAGCCCGATACGATATACACAAGTGAACAATATGCCTTAATGCAGATGGCAGCCATGATATCTCATGTCAAAGGACTAGTGGTACACTAGTACAACTATGTGACATATCATTGACTGTGGATAATCACCCATGTGATTCGTCATATTTAGTCACGCTCAATAATGTATTCTTCAACGCATCACCCATGTTTATGCTATTGAGACATGAGACTCGTCTCCCAACTATTAGTATCCAATACTAATGATTGGTAGCATCGAACATGCCAGTCATGCAATGTCATTGTCCCATATGACATCACCTCAACTGGGAACTCATTCGAATGTATTCAAATCAAAAATCTGTACTCATATTTACTACTCCTTGTAGATAGAGTTATGATATTATAAAACATCACGGGATCTCATTCTGCATTATTTATTTAATAAAGTAACTATAAATGCAAAATGATATAAATGTCATTTTATTAATTGTAAACAACTTTACAATCAATTACAGAAATATTTATATCAAGGAATGATATCCCTGAACCACATGACACGATTGGTTCTAGGGTATATCTCAAATAGTCTGAACCTGTCAGATTGGGCCCGTTATAGTGTTTCTATCAGGCCAGGTTGGCCCATGAATCAGCCCAACCTAGCCCGATTACTGTTCACCATGTCCGAATCCATTTCGGGTCCAAAATCTAGGCCTGGCCGATTCTACTTTTTTTGACCTGTAGCCTGGCCCAGCCTAGCTCGAGCCTTTCAAGTTGGGCACGTTACCCACCACTATTTATGACACCGTTGGCCAGGATACCAAAACTATAAATTCGAGACCTTTGTGACACCCTGTCTTAGAGATATATTTTGGTTGTCTATAATACCTTACGCCAAGATATCAGAGTTACTGGTTTTACAGTTTTTTGATGACATGATTTTCAAATATGATTTTACTATAGTAGATTATATTTCATACAGTTATTTATCTTAAAATAATTTTAAAATAGCATAAATTTTATTATGACTTTGGTTACATTGTTGATTTGAGATTGCTGTTGAAAGAATTGATTTCTTTTATTGCTGTTTTATCAGTTACATTATATCCATTCACTAGGTTTCCCAAGACTCATCCCTTACCTTCTCAGTTTTATACGTCTGACAAGTAGTTAGAAAGAAAGAGAGAAATTTCAGTGTAGTGGAGACACAGACAGAGGAAAATGGTGCACACTATAGTTACTAGGGTACATGGGTCCATTTTACACAGATAGTTATGGTTAAAGTCGGGCATATATTTCAGCATAAATTGTATTGTGACAAATATTGTATAATATTAATGAATTATTTATGTTTCATGGTTGGATATATTTCCCTTATGCAATATATGAATGATGTATTATGATATGATGAGTTTATAAGAGTTGTGTATGCATTCAGACAGATAGAGAGAGAGAGGCTTAGAGTGCCGGTAGATTTCGTCACCTACCAGTAGGGTTGCACATTTGGGGAAATGGGGTGGGGGTTGGTTTCCTCATCTCCACCTCAATCCCCATTTGGGGGAAAATAGGGATGAGGGATTTTGTGGGGAGGTACCCCTATCCCCAACCCCAATTTCCCTATTTTCCCAACCCTAATTTGCCGTTTCCTTTCCTCAGTTTCCCTCATTTCTTTTGCTGCGTTTCTCAAATTTCTTCGTGCAATACAAGATAAAATCTATTAATATATTACAAATACAAAAAAAATTCATTATAAAATAAAGTAAAAGTTTCATAACAGTCAAATGCCACATATGAAGTAATACAATTTTTTTTAAAACAAAAACTTCATTATAGACATCATCATCCCCATCCCTATTTGATAGTTAAATATTTTTTAATTGATTTAATTATTCAAAATAGAGTGTTTGGTCTAGTGGTATAACACTTGTTGTAATTGTGTAAGGTCATGAGTTCAATTCTTATAACACTTTTATTTTTTTGAATTTTTTTTTCCTGAAAGCTTGAATGGGGAAATTGAATTTGGAAAAATGGGGAAACAAAAATGGGGCAAATGAGGACGGGGTGAGGTTTCCCCATCCCCATCCCTATTTGGGGTTGAAAATCAACCCCATTTTTTCCCAAAAAATTTTCCCCAAATAGGGAAATGGGGCCCCGAGGTTAAATGTGCAATCCTACCTACTAGTAGCATCTCCAAATTTGGGGAAGTTACAAAGTTGGTATCAGAGCTTGGTTTAAAGGTCAGTGACTGCAGTGGAAGAGTGTCAGTGTCTTGTGTATGCAATATGTCCGGGATAATCATATATAAGAGGCTTAGGAATGACTTATGAGATTGTTTAACCTTGTTTACATATTAAGCTATTTTGAGTCCTTGTTTGTTAAATTGAGATGATTTATTGTTGAATTAAGCTTGAATCATGACAATAATTAGATTAGTTTAGATTTTTGATGGGCCGAGTTTATGTGAAATAATTAGAAGTGCTTACTGTCCTATTTTATGGTCATTTCATTAAGATATAATGTCGTTTCAATGTAGACTCAATGATGATGAAGTAGACTCATCGATAGAGGCACAACGCCTGAGATCGCTTTACAAGTGTGCGACCACCGGGAACGAGGAAAAGGTAAGCCACAGTCCGTCATATGGACAGTGGGAAAAAGCTCCCCAAGGACCATAGACATGTATATATGCACATTTTAAAATTTAATCGATTTAAACAAAGTATCAACATATGTAAAGTACACATACCTTACATGTTGATGTTCAGAACAAGCTACTAGTTAGCTTGAAAACGTGTTACACACACTAAGCTGATTACAATGGGTTTCGATTACCCAAATTTGTGTTTAAAAACTTAGAACAAGTTTTTTACTCTTAGAAAACTCACATGTTCTTTTGGAAGAGAAGGAAATCTATGAAAACCATTTTCATCCCTTTTCTCTTATTCTTTTCTCTCTCTATTCTCTTATTTCTTCCTTAAAAATTTAGTTCAAAACAAATTTCTTCACTATTCAACAATGGTGTTCTTGGCAAAGAAGGGAGAAAAAGAAATACAATATTTCTTTGGTTTCTCAATTTCCAAATTGTGAAAACCAAAACCCATGTATACTTGTTTTCATCCATTCACTTTGTTCAAAACAAGTTAAGGAATTCCAAGTGTCAAGCTTTCTCTCATGGATTCCAAAATCCATTCCAATTACATTAACTCATTTAATGTATGGAAATATCTAGCATATATATTAATAATAAACTCTTTAATATATATATATATATGCTAAAGTGAGAGAGTATAAAGAAAGAGAGAGAGAGAGAGAGAGTATTTTATCTTATACAATATTAAATAAAATAATATGATTACATTTTAAAAATTATATCACATATATATTAAATGTAATCATCACTTATAATATTTGACACTTGGCAACATCACATGGTGCCATTTGTCAACCAAGGATCAATTTAATCAAATAACAATTATTTAATCATTCATAAATAAACTATTTATTTATTAATATCCTTGTAACAAAATATCTTTTCCAAGTTTCCATATATCCATAAATCATATTTACGTAATCCGAATTATTACCGAATTATTTTTCACGCATATGTGTGCTAGCACATCTTAGTAAGAAAATTAATTCTTTACAATAAAGAATTAAATTGCCATCCGATCAAAGTATCATAATAATATCATTAACTAACTTAATGATAATTATACATGGCATTAACCATTATCATTAAGTAACCAATATGTGTGTGACTGCCTGGGTTTACCGTGAGCTGGACATGAGTATATACAAACCCTTTCGCATTACTTCGGTATAACTCCTTGTAATTTAAGTTCCCAACAATCATGAGCAACCTTTAGAAAGATGCCACGACCCCTAGACATAAATGAATTAATATTCTACATAAACCCATATAGTTATACGTGCATGTAGTAAAGTCCCTTTACTATCGACTTCAGATCAAGTGCGAGTTATAGAATAGTCAAACCCCTAACTCAATCATAGAATTAGGGTCTTAAATCACAAACAGGATTCGTGTATCCGAACATACCTTTTCGGAAACACGTACTCTGACCAGCGATTTCATTCCCATGTATGACATCCCTACCTAGGATCTCAAGCTCAAATATTGGAGCTAGCAAATTCCATTTTGGTCATCACCTGTCCTCATACACCAAGAATACATTGCCAGCAAGCTTCTTTCACTAGACGTGGCTAGCCTGGTGCGATATATATAAGTGAACAATGTGCCTTAGTGCAGATGGTAGTCGTGACACCACAAGTTAAAGTACTAGTGGTACACTAGTACACGATTGTGACATATCATCGACTGTAGATAATCACCCATGTGATTCATCACATTAGTCACATTCAATAACACATTTTTCAACGTATCACTCATGTTTATGCTCTTGTGACATGAGACTCGCCACCCAACTATTAGCATCCATTACTAATACTTAGCAGCATTAAACATGTCAGTCATACAATATCATACTCCTATATAACATCACCTCAACTAGGAATTGATTCGGATGTATTCAAATCAAAACTCGATACTCATATTTACAACATTTTGCAAAGAGAGTCTTAACATCATAATACATCACGGGATTTCATTTTGCATTATTTATTTATTAAGCAACTGTAAATGCAAAATGATATAAATGTTATTTTATAAATCGTAAAAAATTTTACAATTAATTACAAATATATATATATATATATATAAGGAATGATATCCTTGAACAACATGACACGATTGGTTCTGGGGCATATCTCTAACAAACTCTCACGTACACTAGAGCCAATCACCTTGGTATCTAATACCCATTATCTTTAGGTGGTGATCTAGTTACTGCTGTGTCATCGACTTAGTTAGTGGGTCCGCTACATTATCTGCAAACAGGGTTTTTTACACTACCAGGTGTTTATCTGCTATAAACTCTTTGATTAAATGATATTTCCTTTGAATATGTTAATACTTTTAGTGAGACCTTGATTCATTAACCTAAGTTATAGCTCCATTATTGTCACAGTATAAAACTATTAGGTTAACTATAGAAGGAACCACTTTGAGTTCTGTTACGAACTTATGGATCTAAACAGCCTCTTTCACAGCTTTAGAAGCAGCGATATATTCAACTTCTGTAGTGGAGTCAGCAGTAGTACTCTGTTTGAAACTCTTCCAACAGACATCACTTCTATTACATATGAAGACAAATGTAGAAATACACTTTTTATCATTCATATTTGATTGAAAATTAGAATCAGTGTAATCTTCAAGTTTTAACTCACTACCCCCGTCTTGGTTTCCACCTCTCCCGAGAGATGAACTACATGACTGCAGCATGAGAAACCCCTCTTAGAGCTATCCATACAGAACTTCTTCAGTATTTTATCTATGTACTGGCTCTAGGAAAGACCTATCATTCATTTCGCTTTATCTCTATAGAGGCAAATACCCAAAATGAAAGTCGCTTCTCCCAAATCTTTCATGGAGAAAATATTAGACAACCACAATTTAGTTTCAGATAACATGCCTACATCGTTTCCTATGAGTAGTATGTCATTTATATACAATATAAGAAATGTGATGGCATTGTTATTTTTCTTTCTGTAGACACATGGTTCATTAATATTCTTAATGAAGCCAAACAATTTGATTGCATCATTAAATAGTATGTTCTAGCTTCTATAAGCTTGCTTTAATCCATAAATGGATCTATGTAACTTACATACCTTATGACTATCACCAGAGGCAACAAACCCAATAGGTTGTTGCATGCATATGGATTCATTAACAAAACCATTAAAGAAGACTATCTTTACATCCATTTGCCATGTCTTATAGTCATAATAAGTAGCAATAGCAAGTATTATCCGAATGGATTTTAGTATGGTTATAAGCAAAAAGGTTTCATCAAAATCAATAAATTGATTCTGATTATTATCTCTATCAACCTAACTTTAAAAGTCTTTACTTTTCTATCTTTGCTACTTTTTCATTTGTAAACCCATTTACAACCGATAGGAACAATTCCTTCTACTGGATCAACAAGTGACTACACCTTGTTAGCATACATGGATTCCATTTTGAATTTCATGGCTCCAAGCCATCCTTTAGAATAAATATCTAATATCGCTTCTTCATAGGTTCTAGGATCTTCTCTATGTATATATTCTCCAATTATAAATGATTCAAAATCATTTTCAAAAGGAAAATAATATCTCTGAGGAGGGCATGATATTCTAGTAAATCTACGAAGAGTTTGGTTTACAGAAAACTGAGGATCAAATCGAACTGGTTCATCTCTATCAACAGGCTCAACCATTTGAGATTGATCATCATCAAGCTTTCCAGACTCCTCTAAAAGCTCAATCTTTCTACCTACACCGTTGTCCTCAATGAACTAATTCTAGAGAAACTGTACGTATCTACTAATCAAAATCCTTCAATCAGCATGAAAGTAAAAGAAATATCTTAAACTATCTTTAGGATATCCAATGAATCGATCTTTTTTAGACTTAGTATCCAGCTTCCTAGTGTTAACTAATTTAACATAAGCTAGACATCCTCAAGGCTTCATATAATTGAAGATTGGAATCTTCCCATACTATATCTCATACGGTGTCTTAGAAACTGCTTTGGATGGAGTTCTATTTAAGATGTAAATTGCGATATTTAGGGCATATCTCTAAAGATATGTAGGTGAATCCGTAAAGCTCATCATGGATCATACTATATCCAATAAAGTACGATTCCTCCTTTTTGAAACACCATTCTGCTATGGTGTATAAGGAGGTGTAAGCTAAGAAAATATACTATTAATTTTAAGAAATTCTAGAAAATCAGTACTTAAGTATTCATCTCAACGATCAGATCATAGAATCTTAATACTCTTTTCTATTTGTTTCTCTACTTCAACTCTGAATTCTTTGAACTTTTCAAAAAATTCAGATTTATACTTTAATAAGTACACATAACTATACCGTACATAATTATCGGTAAATATTATGAAGTATGAGAAACCACTTCTGGCCATTTCACTAAATGGACCACATACATCAGTATGTATCAATTCAAGAACTTCATAAAGTCTTTTCCCTTGTCCAACAAAGAACAATTTGGTCATCTTATCTTGAAGACAAGATTCATAAGTAGGGTAGGGTTTGGAACCTGATGGACCTATCAATCTATCATTATCCGTCTTCATAATCATTTTGTCTTCAATATGATATAATTTATGATGCCATATAAGTTTTGAATTAAGTTCATTTCTAGATTATTTCTTATTAACAATATTAGTCATATTAATTAAGTCTCAAGAACATATAAATAATTTATATTCAAGCCAGTGCCGATCAATTTATTTCTCAAATAAATACAACATTTACATCCATCAAATATAAAAGTGTAACCTTGTTTACACAACTGATTGAGAGACAAAATGTTTCTATTAGCTGTATCAAAATACATAGTTTTGTACAATAAAAAAAATAACCCAAAGATAGAATAATTCTACACGTCATTAAGCAAGTGGCTGCAACTATAGATCAATTTGCCATCTTCAGTGTCACTGCACCTTCTTCTAGTAGCTGCTTACTGTGAAAGTCCTGTAACATTATACAAATATGAGAAGTGGCAGCTGAATCAATTATTCAGTTATTTGAATATGAACTAACACTTAATTCAGTTTCAATAACATGACAAGAGAGCGTATCTTGTGCCTTCTACTATCTCAAGCTCTCCATGTAAAGAGGACAATTCATCTTCCAATAACCAAGCTTCTTATAATGATAACACTCATCATTGACTTGGCTATTGGCAACTCATTTGCCTTTACCGGTTCTGTTTCTTTTTCTTAGAGACTCCTCTATTAATTTTAACCCAAGAAGACTTTTTGCTTTTCTTTTTCGATGTCTTATCATAAAACACCATAGCAAGAACAATCTCCTTCCTTTTTCCCTTAGAGACTCTCTTATAAAATGAAACAATTTCATTCATAAGTTTAAGAAGAGTATGTTTCAGTTTGTTCATGTGATAATTGATAACAAATTGGTCAAAGCTAGATGAGAGTGACTGAAGGATCAAATTCGTCTGTAAACCAAAGTCCATGGAAAACCCTAATGAATCCAACTGACCTATGAGGTTTATCATCTTCATAAGATAGGACTCCGGAGGCACTCTCAGATTAAGAGTTATCCTCAACAAAGCAGTGGACAACTCGCACCGCCTGTAGCTGGAACTCTCCCCAAACATCTCAATCAAATAAAGATAGACTGCTGAAGCATCCTGCATGTCATCATATTAAGTTTGTAAGTCATTACTCATAGATGCCAGCATATACGATCTAATCTTAAGATTATTATCCTTCCATTTCTAAGAGGTCTCAATCTCTTTTGGTAAAGCCTCACTCGAAAAGGACTTAGGTATAGGCTCTTGAAGGACATAGTCGATCTTTTCAGAATTCAGAACGATTCTGAGATTCTGATACCAAACCTTAAAGTTAGATCCGATAAGCCTATAAGTGTTAAGAATTTTAAGAAGAGGGTTAAGCATTTTTTTTACTTGAAAAGAGATTCAATGTTTGAAAATTTGCAGAAAAAGGAAATATATCATAATGTATTAAATGTATATTTATATTTCAATCTATTCAGTTTTGGACTTTAAACCAAATAGTACTCCCACTACTTTAATTATATCCTATACTCCATAGATAAGAAAACTGTAATCCAATTACAGGTTTTTGTGGGCAATCATATTCTTATCAAACTCATAAGACTTCACTTAACAGTTATTGGTCAAGCAAGCCCAACAAGTCAGAAACTCATTTTTGTTTATAATTCTTTACAAAACATGATCAATCTACCTTTAGGAAAAGCACCTCACCTAACAGTTAATGGCGTCTCAACCTAGTTAGACTAGACCTAACACATTTTCTTGAATAGAAGTGAAATCAAACGCCTCACCTATTAGTTATTGGAAGCTAAAGACACTTTATCAAGAAACATGTCAAATAGACTACGACACCTAGTAAGGGCCCTGACCTAATAGTTATTGGGCTACCCTATCAAAGATACCTATAACCTACTGACTACATTGAAATGTTTAAACCTAATATTTAATAAGAGGAAGAATTTTATTTAAGGTCTCATTTTAATATACTTCACCATGCATATTATTTAGTAATAGGTATATATCATTCCAAATGATATAATATTAAATATTAGCCCATCACATATATGATCAAATCAAATAAATTAATTAACAATTAATTCATTTATGAGAGAGTTCATTTGATACAATATCAATTGGTTTATTTATGTTCATCATTTTACTTATATTAGAATTCTATTAATTCTAGTTGAATCAAAATTAATTAGAATTTCCATTCAATTTAATTTTTATTTGGAATATTGTTTTTCTATTCGATTAAAGCAATTTCAACTTTGAAAAATTTTAATTTGAGCAAATCAAATTTTCGATAATAGAAAATATACTAATCAAATTAGTACTTGTGTAAGTTATGGCTTAAGGAAGGTTATGATATTTGAAGATTATTTAAGAATGAAAAAAAATAAATTTTTTTTACTCTTTTTTTTTTTAGAAAAATATATCGATCCTCCCTTCTTAGGGTATTGATCCGATTTTAAGAAACATGGAACAGATCGATCCACCCTTTTAGGGTATCGATCCAATCTTACGAGAGAAATCAATGTACGTCTCACGCAGATCAATCCTCTCTGAAAAAAGAACGATACATGGCTTTCTGGATTTTAAGTATCGATTTGTTTCATTGAGGGGATCAATTCGATCAACCCTTCAACAGAATGCTCCGTAGCTTTCGACTATCGATCTGTTTCATTGAGGAAGTCGATCATATCGATCCTTCAACAGCAAGTATCGATCATTTCTCCAGAAAGATCGATACTTCCTGAAACATAATGCTATAGAGCGATACAGAGCCATCATGTATCGATTCGTTTGCTTAAAGTATTGACCCTTCGATGCTTTTTAGCTATTAAGTATCGATCCTTTTCACAAAGAGATCAATACTTGTATCAAACAGATCAATGCAAGGCCATTTTTAAATGTTTCTAAAGTTTCTAGAACATGTATAAAACATCTAAAAACAACATTCTTTTTCTTTTAAACATGATAACATTATCAATCCAATTAACAACGTCTATTATTATGCTTTTCATAAAATCGTAATCATCTAAATATCCTCATTTGATCAAATTAAATATAACCATTTTCATTCTCTTAAATATATCACATATATTCTTATACATGTTAATATAAAATTTAATCACCATTAACATATTGTATTAACACATATATATATGCTTAAAACATAAAAAATCAAATTTTCATGCTTTTAAACATATTATGAGCATTTTAATCCAAAAAACAAATTATCAATTTTGAAAGCCACAACAAACCACATATGAACATCATCAACATCCAAACAATTATTTTTAAAACATATATAAATACTCATGTCATAGGCTTTGATACCACTTTGAAAGGAACTAACATCGGTTGAGGCGCGACGCGCGAGATCACTTTCTGGGCGCGTGACCGTCGGGAACGGGGAAAGGGGAAGCCACAGTTTGTCATATGAACAGTTTGAAAAGGCTCTTTAAGGACCATAGACATGGATATATGCATATTTTAAAATTTAAACGATTTAAACAAAGCATCAGCATATATAAAGTACACATACCTTAAATGTTGATGTTCGGAATAAGCTACTGGTTAGCTTAAAGGTGTGTCACACACACTGAGTTAATTACGACGGGTTCTGGTTACCCAAATTTGTGTTTGGAAACTTAGAACAAATTTTCGTCTTTTAGAAAACTCACATATTCTTTTGAAAGGGAAGGAAACTTATGAAAACCATTTTCATCCCTTTCCTCTTCTTCCTTTCTCTCTCTATTCTCTTATTTCTTTCTTAAGAATTTTGTTCAAAACAAATTTCTTCATCATTCAAAAATGGTATTCTCGGCAATGAGAGGAGGAGAAGAAGAACAATGTTTCTTTGGTTTCTCAATTTCCAAATTATGAAAACCAAAACCCACGTATACTTGTTTTCATCCACTCACTTTGTTCAAAACAAGTAAATGGATTCCAAAATCCATTCCAATTGCATTAACTCATTTAATGTATGGAAATATCTAGCATATATATTAATATTAAACTCTTTAATATATATATATATATATATGCTAAAGTGAGAGAGTATAAAGAAAGAGATAGAGTATTTTATTTTAGACAATATAAAATAAAATGATATGATTATATTTTTAATATTATATTACATATATATTAAATGTAATCATCATTTATAATATTTGACATTCAAACATTAAATGCAAAAGATATTTTCTCTTTCTTGAATTTCTTTAATCATAATTAAAGAATTAATCTTAGCCATTGATTCAAAATGAATGGTCAAAATCTAATCAAGAATTTAACAATTGGCAACACTACATGATGTCATTTGTCAACCATGGATCCATTTGATCAAATAATAATTATTTAATTATTAATAAATAAACCATTTATTTATTAACATCCTTGTAACAAAATATATTTTCCAAGTTTTCATATATTCGTAAATCATATTTACGTAATTCGAATTATTACTAAAATATTTCCCACGTATACATCTGTTAGCATATCTTAGTTAGGAAATTAATTCTTTACAATAAAGAATTAAATTGTCATCCGATCAAAGTATCGTAACAATGCCATTAACTAACTTAATGATAACTGTACATAGTATTAACCATCATTATCAAGTAACCGATATGTGTGTGACTGCCTAGATTTATCATGAGCTGGACATAAGTAGATACGAACCCTTTCGCATCACTTCGGTACAACTCCTTGTAACGAAGTTCCCAATGATCTTGAGCAACATTTAGTAAGATGCCATAACCCCTAGACACAAATGACTCAATATTTAACATAAAACCATATAGTCATATGTGCGTGTAGTAAAGTCCTTTTTGTTATCGGCTCCTGATCAAGTGCGAGTTATAGAATAGTCAAACCCCTAACTTAATCATAGGAACAACGTTTCAAATCATATACAAGATACATGTATTCAAAAACACATACTTTGGCTAGAGATTTCATTCCCATATATGACATCCCCACCTAGGATCTTAAGCTCAAATATTTGAGCCAGCAGATTCTATCTTAGTCATTACTTGTCCTTATACACCAAGAACACATTGCCTGCAAACTTCTTTCACCAAGAGTGGCTAGCCTAGTGCGATATACACAAGTGAACAATATGCCTCTGTAAAGATGGCAACTGTTACACCTTAGGTCAAATGACTAGTGCTATACTAATGCGGCTGTGTGACGTATCATTGATTATGAATAATCACCCATGTGATTTGTCACGTTTAGTCAAGTTTTGTAACACATTTTCTAACGTATCACCTTGTTTATGCTCTTTTGACAAGAGACTCGTTGCCCAACTATTAGTATCCAATACTAATCCTTGGCAGCATCAAACATGCCAGTTACGCAATGGCATACTCCCATATGACATCACCTCAACCGAGAACTGATTCGAATGTATTCAAATCAAAACTCTGTATTCATATCTACAACTCTTTGCAGATAGAGTATTGATATCATAATACATTATGGGATCTCATTCTGCATTATTTATTTATTAAGCAACTGTAAATGCAAAATGATATAAATGTCATTTTATTAATCATAAACAACTTTACAATTAATTATGAAAATATGTATATACATAGAATGATATCCCTGAACCACATAACACGATTGGTTCTAAAGCATATATCCAATAGAAGTACTGTGGGATGCGGGGTTAGATTAGAGGTTAGCTACACCTCTTACAGAAACAGTGAGGGATGATAGAAAAGAGTTGCCTGTGATAGAGAAGGTGAGAAATGAGACGTAATAAGATATAGGAAGAAATATAGGATAATAATGCTTTAGAATGTAAGGCTAAACTTCATGTGATAATGAGTGAGAAAAACAAGAAAGATTTGTTGAGAATGGCATATAATTCCATTGTCCTGTGAAATCTCGAAACAAACCACAATAGCTAGATTATAGCTCAAATTGGAAAGGTCAAAGTCAAAGAACAAGAAAATAAGGTGTCACTACTGCCATAATGAGGGACATTCCAGAAAAATTTGCCCAAAGAGGAAGAGTGACTTAAAGAAGGATTAAGATAAATCTAGAATGTCTCTATCACATAAGAGGCAAATGAAGAATTCACAAATACAACATCAAAATGCTCAGATGAAGGCTACCAAAGTGTTAGTCTTCTTATTACATTAGACAATAAAATAAAAGGTCAATGGGTATTAGACTTAGGTTGTTAATTCCATATGTGTTCAAATAAGAACCTTTTAATACTTATATGACTTTAACAATGGAAAAGTTCTAATGGGTAATAATAATGCATATAGTGTAGTAGGAATTAAAACTATAAGAATTAGAATGCATGATGACATAGTAAGGACATGAGATAATGCTAGATATGAGTCACAACTTAAAAGAAATTTTATTTCACTTGGCTTACCAGACAAATTAAGGTTTAGTTTTAGAGTTGACACGAGACTTTAAAGTTTTTAAAAGATTTATAGTGGTTTGTCTATTTTAGTTAGTTCAGCAGTAAGTAAAGATGTTGTTGTTTCAAGTGAAGCAAATATAGATGACACTAAACTATGGCATTCAAGACTAGTATATATCAGTGAAAGAAGGCTTAGAAAACTAGACAAACAAGAGTTTCTTGGTGATGTAAAGCTTAAGTCCCTAGATTTATGTTAGAATTATATCTTTTCATGCAGAGTTAAATTCATTAAGACTATTCACAAAAGAAAAGGTATATTAGATTATATCCATTATGACTTGTAGGGGCTTACACAGATTCCATTATTGAGCAATGTGAGATATTTTCTCTCAATCATTGATGATTTCTCAAGGAAGATATAAGTTTATATATTGGAAACAAAAGATCAAGTACTTGAGAAGTTTAGGGAATGGAAAAAAAAATCTAGGTTAAAATCAAACTAAAAAGAAAGTAAAAGGGGCTTAGAGTTGATAATGGACTTGAGTTTTTTAGTCATGCTTTTAAAATTATAGCAAGGCATAAAGTAGTCGCTAAAAGTCTCCAAGATTATAATCTCATTTGAGATAGAGTAAAAAGGCAAATAACACCTACTTCCTAGAATGGTTATATTGATCTAATTGCCGGTTATGCATTGGCTATAGAATATAATTTTAAATATTCAGGTCTTACCACTATAACTGAGGCTATGAAATTTGAAGATTATGACAAATGGTTTATTGCCAGGAAAGAAGAAATGGAGTCATTTGCAAAGAATAAAACCTGAACATCGATTTCCATAACTAGTAGGCAAAAAGGTAGTGGGATGTAAGTAGATTTTAAGAGAAAATAAGTGAGATAGGCATAGAAATGATAAGATATAAAGCTAGGCTTGTGACTAAAGGCTACACATAAAGGGAAGAAATATATTTCACAAAAGTATTCTCTCTTATTGTGAGACATACTTCCATTTGGGTAGTCTTGGCATTAATTGCAGTGTTTAGCTTGGAACTTGAACAAATAGAAGTAGGAACTGCATTCTTATATGTGAAACTAGACGAAGAAATTTACATGGCACTGCCTGAGGGCTTTGAAATAATAGGAAAAGAATATCAAGTTCGTTTGTTAGATAAATCCATCTATGATCCCAAGCAATTCCCAAGACAATAGAATAAGTAGTTTGGTGAGTTTATAATGAATGAAAAGTACTCAAAAAGCAAAATTGACAGTTGTATTTGCTTTAAAAGAGTAGATCTAAATTAGATGATTTATCTGTTAATCTTTATGGATGACATGGTTATTGCATGCAAAAATATGAATAGAATCAAGAAACTAAAAAGGACTTGGGATCTGAATTTGATATGAAAGATTCAACTTAGCTAAGAAGATACTTGGGATAGAAATTGAGAGGATATGTAGGAGAATATGTTGATCAGTTTCTTAAAACTGATGTTGAGAAGGTGTTCATGGAAAAGTACTTTATGTTAATGTGGTGAGAAGCTTGATGTATTTCATGGTGTGCTCAAGGCAAGATTTAGCTCATCTAGTCAGTGTGGTAAGTAGATACATGGCAAATTCAAGAAAAAAATTCCTTGGATTACTGTAAAGTGAATATTGAGGTATGTTAAAGGACTGTTTGAAAACTCACCTTGTATATGAAGAGTATTATGAGATGAATAAGCTTGTGGGTTATGTAAACTCATATTTTGCTTCAGATACTGACAAAAGGATATTACTTAATGGTGTATTTTAGATGATTTTAAAAATTCGATGCCAATTCTGCATAAGTCCCAAAAGAGCATAATGATATTGATGATATTGAATGCGAAATGGTTTATATATTCTAGGGCTTTGTATCAATGATTTATTTTGATTTGAGGATGAATTATTTTTAAGGGGGAAGGAGTATAATGGCCTGAGCTTTTTCTATGGTAAATTATTATAAAATATTGGTGACTAGAATGAAAAGTTTTCAAAGCTTAAGGGGCCAATGTATAAATTTATAGTAAGTATGGGAAGAGATGCAAAATGGTTATAAATGTGGGACAAAAGTACAAAAAATAAAATTTATTGCTTAAGACTATTACTAAGCCTATATTTAAGTATGAGTTCAGCCCAAATTAGGTCTCATGAAGGCCCAAAACCATAACTCAAGCCCAAGCCTAATTTATACTACATATGTGCCCAAAACTATTAAGCTAAGCCTAAGCTCAAATATTATTTAAATTAAAGCCCAAAATTTCTAGAAAATTCTACATTTCTTAAAAAAAAATTAGGATATATCAAGGAAGCCAAAGAGGAAATTAAGGGAGAAGAGAGCAAAAAGGAAGAACTATGTAGGAACAAAGAGAGGAAGAGAAGAAATGAAATTATCGAGAAAGAAAAAGAAGACAAGAGGAGAGGAAGGTGGAGTTGAGAGAGAAGAGAAGAAAGAAGAGAAAAAGGAAGAAAGAAAGAAAAGAGAAGAAAAGAAAAAAAGAAGAAGAAAAGAGAGAAAGAAAGAAAAAGAGAAGAAAGGAGGAGAAAGTGAGGTAGAGAGGAAGAAGGAAAAGGAAGAAAAAGAAGGAGAAGAAAAGAGAAGAAGAAGGCAGCAACCGAAAAAGAAAAAAGAAGAAAATGGAGGAAAAGAGGAGAAAGAAAAAGAGAAAATTGATTTCTAATGAGGTCAATATCCTCGCAAATTTCTAGAAAAATTTGTGAATTGGTTATGATGAGCTTGTGAGATTATATGAATTATAAATGTAATTTCTTGATTTTAGTTAAATTAGTGCAATAATACTATATATTGTGATGAGTATTTTATATGTATATAGCAATGTGTGTTTTTATATAAATGGTAGTGTTTTAGTTGTGTTTATGCGAGAGAAATGTAAAATAGTGGCATGGAAATGGTGGCTAAAGTGTGGTTAAATTTTGGGCTAGAAAATTGGCAAGGCAGGGGTAGTGTTTTGTTGTTGGAATTTCTGACTTAGGCTTAGTTTTTTGTCTATAAAATGAATTATAGATCTCCAATTACCGAACCGTAAAATTGTAAAGAAATTAGACACGATAACAAGCAACATAGTGAACAATTAGAATTTTTCATGAAATGATAGTCCCCATAAATTTTAGAAACTTGGTTGCCCTGTATGACATCTCAGTTTACCAAATATTCTGTACAGTTTGTAAAAACCTAAAAACAGAATAGTGTTCCCCGACCTCGGATGTTAGCATCGTAAAATTCTATGAAAACTAAACATATAAAGGAATAACATAGTCGAAAACTAGGTCAATTCTTGAAAGGACGAATCTGTAGCAAAATTCGAAATTGGCTGCCTTGTTACATTCCGCACGCTGTCTCATTTTGTGTTGTATATAGAAATATTTTTATAACTCGAGCATTTAGATTCAAATCCGAATTCGTAAAAAGTGGTAGAAATTAGACTTATAATAGAGTATGTTATCAAAATTTTAAATTGAGATATGATGCCAATTTATTACAATGCAAGTTTAAAGTCATTCTCTATTTAGTGAACATCACCTAGAATAATCGGGATGGAAGTTATGATTTTTCAAATTTGACAACGGTAGTTCGAGCCTTGTAAGATTTATGGGAGTTTGAGATACTTTAATTTTCTATTATCAATCATTATTATGTATAAAATATTTATTTGTCCATATAGCAAGTATATAACATTTTGGGTTTTAACGAAAGGGTATGTATTTGTAGATCGTCGATCATACCAACCGACAATGGTACTGTGATTTGGACTTGGTTAACTGTAAATCAGCGAGTGAATACTTTACTTTTCCAAAATATTATTTTAGTATAATGTTTAATATGTGTATGTTTTGAGAATTCATTGAATTGTTATCTATGATTGAAGGAAGTTTTTGTGAATTTAAGAAACTATTAGTATTTTAGTATGTTTGTGTTCAATAGGAATTTATATGAATTTCTCATGATTTCATGAATTAAAACATAGACTTCGGAATTGATTTTGACATACATTCATGAATTTCGTGAAACTATTTAGATTTACGATTTCAAAGCTACTGACGAAGTTGTTTTAAAATATGAGTGTGAAACTTGATTTTTTAGATTTTGCCCTATAGGACTATAGATTTTTTTCAATTGTCTGTGGCACCGCAGGCCGAGATACCAAAGTTACAGATTTAAGGCCTTTGTGACACCTTATCTTAGAGATATATTTTGGCTACCTGTGATATACCATAAGCTAGGATGTTAAAGTTATAGATTTGTGGCCTTTGCGACCCATTATCTCAGAGATGTATTCTGGCTGTCTATGACACCGTGGGCTAGAGTACCAGAGGTATAAATTCGAAGCCTTTGTGACCCCCTATCTCAGAGATATATTCTAGCTGTTTTTGATACCGCAGGCCAGGATATTGGAGCTACTGGTTTTACAATTTTCTAATGACACAGTTTTCTAATGTGATTTTACTATAGTGGATTATGTTTCATACAGATATTTATCCAAAAATGATTTTAGAACAGCAGAAATTTTAGCATGACTTCGATTACACTGTTGATTTGAGATTGGTGTAGAAATAATTAATTTCTTATATTGTTGTTTTTATCAATTACACTATATCCACTCAATGGGTCTCCTAAGACTCACACCTCACCTTCTCAGTTTTGCAGATTCAATAAGTAGTTAGAAAGAAATAGAGAGATTTCAGTATAGTAGAGACACAGATAGAGGAAAAGAATACACACTACAATCACGATATTTAAGAAATTTAATTAAATAATTTAATGTTATTTGGTTAAATTAAAATTTCATGTAATTCAAAATTTTTAGGTGAATTCTAAAAATTTATTTAGGCACAAAATTAATTTTATAAAGTTAGGTTATAAGTGGATGTGGATGAAGGAAATAGTGTTTAGATTAATTTTGGACTTAATTGTAAAGATTCTGAAATATTAAAGGTTATTTAAGAATTTTTTTAAAAGGACTAAAATGAAAGTTTTTCAAAATTTTATGTTATTTGTATAATTTTAAAAAGAATAGTAGTTTAATTGAAATTTTATATATCAAAATAAAACAATTTACCAATTCACTTGTCCAGTAGTCATTCTTCTTCTTTCCATCCAGTAGCCATTTTTCTTCTTTCAGTAGCCATCGAAACCCTTTTACTCTACATCTCTCTCTTAAATTTCGACTAAATTACTTTAAATTTGAGCGATTTTCTTTCAAATTCTAGTTACTAGTAAACTTTATAACACGTTAGAAACTTGAATTTTGATTTTAAGCATGAATTCAAATTAAAGATTACTATTTATCCTAGAAAATTTTACTTAACTTTATATAGAAAATGTTAAAATTGTATTGAATTGGAGTAGAAAATATAGTATTAGGTTGAATTTACATTGATTAAAGTGTTTGTGGAAAAAAAATTAAGATGTTTTGCTCTCGGATGAATAGTATTTTTGAAGGTGCTACATTTTTTTAATGTGCTATAATAACTTTGAATTTGTACAGTAACTATTTACACAGTAAATCCGAAATGAACAGCCTAGCTACAGTAACTCCGGTATGAATAGTCTTTTACTACAATAAATCCGACATAAATAGTTTTTTGCTACAGTATATAAATCAAAGCCGTATTTGTTTGCTTAGGCGAAAATGAGTAAATTTGGGATAGTCGGAAATAAAATTTAGAATAAATTAGCCATGAGAATTCATTATTGAAAATATAAAAAATAATATTAGTTAGTTAAACTTAATTAAATACATTAAAGTAAGGAATTTAGTTATATTTTACATGAAAATTGCATTTAGTATAATTATATTTATTATTTAAATAGTAGAATTCATAAGTTACGCATATGTGGTATTAGGTTATGATGATCTAAGAGAAGGACTGAGTGGGCATAAGGGTTGTTAGTGGGAGTAGTTACCCTCCTTTTGTAGTAAGTAAATCGTGTATGCATTTTATTACTTTTGAAATAATATGATATCTGAGTATGTGTTTGAAAATAATATGAAAAATGAGAATTTTGAATGTTTTATTTGCTGATATCAAATTCATGAAATGATTGTTGAAAATGATGTCGATATGTGAATATTTATGAATAAAAATGATTTTATGGCCCTAGTTGTTAGTTAATGTTTATTTTGATTTGGCTGGGTCTCATGTCAAATGTGGGACTTGTGAGTTGTTCAGAATTCTGTTTAACGTGTTACGCACGTTTTTGTTATATTTGAAATGGAAAGATTGTCTGCTTTAAGCGGAATATGTGATCACGTTCTTAATCCAATTCACCGTGGGTGCAAGTGACACTAATTGACTGAGCCATTATGAAAATATTTGAAAAATGAATGAATTCTTGTGTTAATTGATAGTTTAACAATTCATTGATCCGTTTGTGCAAATATTATTACCTTGAAAAGAAAAGAAATATGTTATGTATCATATTGATATTAGAAAAACTTGCATGATTTACTTACTGAGATTATATCTCACTCTTTATTGTAAAAGTTTTATTTTTCAAAAAATAGTACATAGAAGTGATAAAGGACGCGTGCAAGGTTAGTTAAGTATATATGAAAATTTTGATATATGTGTAATTAATAGAGTAATTACAAGTTTGAGAACTAATTATATAGATAACTCTTTTATACATGTAACAAAATTAGAAATTGTAGATATTTAAGAATCATATAATAGTAATATTCTTTGTATGAAATGATGTAGCATCATGCAATAATGATTGATTGAATAAGTATGAGAATGGGGTGTTATAGTTAAAGTCAGGCATACATTTCAACATAAATTGTATTGTGACAAATATTGTATAATATTAATGAATTATTTATGTTTCATGGTTGGACATATTGCCCTTATGCAATATATGTATATTGTATTTGTAATAGTTGCCTAACGCAGCATAAATTAATTTTGCATTGTTTTGGATATAATTTAAAACTTTTTAAGTTAGAATAATTTACTTATTTTTTGAATTTGTTACTTAAATTCAAGATTTGAAACTTTAGGAATACTATAGAGAACTCTCTCTGTGTATGTCCATTCTTGATTTGAGCTTAATTGAACTTGAAAGTGGAAATTAAAGAAGAAATTATCAAACCCTTGCCTTTGAACTCTCTTGGCCAAGAAGAAAAGAAACACACTTTCCTTTTCTTTTGTTCTCGGGAAAGCTTAACCAAAATAAGCCAATTTTCTTTCTTTTAAAATGTCTCTCGTCCAAGCCAAAAAACAAAGCCAATTTTAACTTTTCAAAGGCATTAAATATATACATTTTATATATTTTATTTTCCATCAAATGGAAAATTAACTTCCTTTAATTTCCACTTTATCATACATGGCAAATATAACTCCAAGTGCTAGCTTGCTATTGGCCTATAATTCTCATATTTATCCATACACTTAAATACAATAATTAATAAAAGCAAATTACCATAATACCCTTTATAAAATTTACCATAAAACCCTTTTATGAAATTTACCATAATGCCATGGTATAGAAATATTAATAATTAATAAATAAACACTTTATTAATTAATTATTATGGATTACCATAATACCTTCCTTATAAAATTTACCATAAAACTATTTTATAAAATTTACTATAATACTCTTGTATGGATAATTTATTAATTAATTATTCCAATATTTGGAATACTACTCAATTAAGTTCCTTATCAATTTGAGTGTAACTCAATAAGTTCACTATAAAGTCGGCAGTAGATGTACATCAAATTCTGAATTAGATTCTTTAATTCATTCAACATTCGGTAAATCATTTCATGATTAATTAAATGAATTAAACTATTTAATTCACTTAATATTTAATAAATCATGTTATGATTAATTAAATATGTTTACAAACCAAGATTGATATTTAGCAATGTATCATGGCCACCTGAATTATAATGAAGTAGCAAGCTTCAACAAAAATCTTTCTGTAATTAGTTACCGTGCAATTCAATTCTTCCATCATACTTGCTCTAATTGGATTAAAATCATGGTTAACTGTTAAAACCTCTATATCCAATTGGTTTTCTACTTCATTCTTAAATTCTTTAAATTTCTCAAATGCCTCGGATTTGTGTTTCATCAAGAACACATATCTGTATCTCAAGAAATTATCCATGAATGTAATGAAGTAAGAATAACCATCTCTGGTATATATTGTCAGTGGTCCACATACATCTGTATGAACTAAACCTAGAACATCTAATGCTTTTTCCCTATGTCCAACAAAGGGTGCTTTAGTCATTTTACCTTTAATGCAAGATTCACAAGTATCAAACGATTCAAAATCATTTGTATTCAAATAACTATTTTGAATTAACTTGTGCAATCTTTTCTCATTAATATGATCAAGTCAACAATGCTATAGATATGTTATGTTTAAACTATCTTGTTTTCTTTTACTGGTATATTCAACATGTAAGACCGTGTTTGCTACATCAACTATGTACAAACCATTTTGCAATGTACTATTACCAAATAATTATTTATTTAGTAATATATTACAACCATTGTTTACAAAATATAGTTCAAAACCTATTGCATCTAACTTAGAAATAGATACGATGTTTTTAACCATGTTACGTATATATAAACAATCTTGCAAAAACAAGGTCTTCTCTAACAAAAGCTGAACTTGAGTAGTGCCTACGGTTAATGCCGTAACTCTTGCACCATTACTCATATGTAGGTCCACTTCATTGCTTCCGAGCTATCTTCTATTTGTTAGAATCTGCACATCATTATAAATATGAGATGCACTTCCAGTATCTAATACCCAAAAAGAACTATTCTTTTGTGATAAGTTTATTTCAATGACAAACATACCTTGTAAAGCATCACCATGCTTCTCATTTGCCTTCATTGCAAGATACTCCTCGCAATTTCTCTTCCAATGCCTATCCTTGTCGCAATGGAAGCAAGTGCCTTTAGGCTTTTTCAGCTTTGTTTTTTTGGATTCCACCTTTCCCTTTAAGTGACTTCTTTTTTTTACTAACTAATTTAGCTTTACCTTTCTCAAAGGTAGTAGAAGAACCACCTTTCACCATCATAACTTCACTCTTGTTTAACAAGATTTGTGCTTCAGCTATTTTTAACATATTTAAAAGTTTGGCTAAAGTACATTCAATCTTGTTCATATTAAAGTTCATAATGAAGTTAAAAAAGGTATGAGGAAGGGATTGATGAATAAGATCAATGGATAAATCATTATCCATTACAAAACCCGAATCTGCAAAGTGTTCTATAAAACCGATCATCTTAAGCACATGATTATTTACCAAACTACCTTGAGCCATTTTAGACCCAAAAAGCACCTTAGATATCTCATATTTGGTGGTTTGGCTTTACTACCCAAACAAATCTTAAAGGTAAAGCAAAATGGATCTCGCATCCATTTTCTCATGTTGCCTTTGCAACTCATTGCTCATACTGGCTAACATATAACACTTCCCTATTATCTCATCCTCCTTCCATTTCTTAAAAAAACTTTTTTCTCTTCCTCAAGAACATAGGCTATATGCTTACAAGTGAGAACAATTCTCAAATTGTGTAACCAATATGAGAAATTTGGATCGGTAAGCCTATTCGTATCAAGTATAAATTTAAGCGGACTAGTTAAAGCAGCCATTATGATCTACATTACAACACAACAAAATATGGCAAATATTATAAGTAATGAATACATTATAAATTGGACTTTATTCATAATTACCTCCTACTATTTTAATCAAAATGCATAACTCTCTTTTATGCAAATAGAGAAATAAATAAAACAAACATTTATTTCCTAATAGGTATTGGAATCCTAATTTATCATGCCCCAATCCACCTATATGGGTACGTAACAACCGCTACACAACCGCGAGATATACATATCATCTGTACTTCCACGATTGTGTAAGGCTTCCCATATTCCATTCATACAAATAATTAAAATTCCAATTTAATATTTCACATATAATATCAACATAAATACATACACATGTATAAACATATAATAAATCCCTAACATTTGCACCTATAATATATTCGTTATTTACAAATTAATTAAAAAATATAGTTTATGGATCCCAACTAAACCTTATATACATATATAATATCTGAGACGTTAAGTACCTACCAGTCTCTTATAACAGTACTTTGTCAAATTTGATCTAGGGAGTGGACTCACGACCTCCATGAAACTTGTCTAATCTGAAAATGTTTTAAGAAAATAATAGATAGATAGTATGAAGTCTGAAAATCATAAAACAATATATGAGTTAGAGTATCAACATTTTAACACAAGAATATACAAAATTTCTTTAAAATTTAAAATCATTTCATCAGATATAACAACATGATAAAACTAATTTCATAAACATTATTGGTGGATGTTCAAATAAAAATATTTGGGCTCGGAAAGAAACTATCCCTCGAGACATTCTCTGGTGTACATCCAGCTAACATTTCGAGGCTCGCTAACAAGTTTTTCTGTATTAGCATATAAAAAAATTTATTAGCCCTCTCATTATCGTTGGCCTGGATAAGTAGATGCGGTGCCAAACATCGACTCATCTAACTGTAACTTCTCTTTTGCCTCTTAACAGACGACAAAGGCGAAAATGGTAACCTCTCTTTTGCCTCTTAACAGATTATAAAGGTGGAAATAGTAACCTCTCCCTTACCTTATACTCAGGTAAGAGCAGAATAGGTAACCTCTCCTTTACCCCATTCCTTAAGTAAAGGCGGAATAGGTAACCTCTCCTTTACCCCCTTCATTGAGTAAAGGCGGAATATATAACCTCTCCTTTACCTCATACTCGAGTAAGGGCGGAATATGTAACTGCAGAATATGTAACCTCTCCCTTACCCCTTCTCGAGTAAGGGCGGAATATATCTGTGCACAGACACACCCAACTGAACACTTGCACCTAAATCTCAAACATAAAGTCTGCATATAATGTTCATTATATAATTCACGTGACAAAACAAATCAATTTATCACATGTCAACCCATCCACAGAATATTTCATAGATAATCAAAACATCTTATAAAATATACTGTCACTCATAACATATTAATTTCATATTTGCAATATATCCAAAATCCATAAATTTGAGCAAAATTAAACATTTAAATCATTTTCGAATTATAAATTTTAGAAAAAATTAACATTTTAAATTATTTGTTTTAAAACCTTTGAAAAATGTATCCATTTACTCACCCTTTAAGCGCTTAGTCATTTCTTTCAAAGTGTTGGTATCGATTACTCAGTTTGTAAATCTACAATTAAGTGGTTCATCGTTAGGCCCTATATAATATACCTAATTAAATAAAACAAATGTAATATGCATTCTTATCACTTAACTAAACAATATCATAATTGAAATATTCATTGAATAAAATTAGAATTTAGGCTAGAATTTTCTTTTATGCATTAAATATGCTCTACGCTCACTATAAACGTGCACCGCTCAAAATTGAAAATGTATTTTGACCTAAATCTTTGGTGAGACACTCAATTACGAGTATAGATTATACTGTACTTTGCGAATTTGGATTTTGACTTTGATTACCCAAGTTACGCCAAATTTTCAATATAAGACTCACTAAAATAGGGTATAAGTATCGACAGATCATCCATTTTCAAAAATTTACTACGATCTCATTTCTTTGCGAAATGAGCTAATTTTCGAATATGTTATACTCCTAGATGTTTAGTTTCCATTTAATTTCATGGCGTCTTAATCTAATATCAGAAACACTCCCAGATTTCATTTTTCTGAGTCCTGCTCGGTTTTCACATTGCACACATTCGAATTTTTAATCCAATGTTTTAGTAGCATTTTAGTCACTAATTTCATCACCTATCTTACCTAAGTTGTTGTGTAAAATCGCAAGTGTACAAGTCGAACAAGTAATAGAGTGATGAGATAAATATCGTCCCACGAGAATTGTTGTAAATTA
>JAXCLQ010009880.1:9498-29558 GCA_035584115.1 Cedrela odorata
TGTGTGTGTGTGTGTGTGTGTTTCCATAATCTCTGTTTACGACCTTGAACTCAAAAGAAATTCGTAAATCACTACAATTTATCCTCAATCATAGTCATCATATCAAGACTCAAATTTTACATATTCACAAGTTCTGCATACAATACATTTTAGCCATAACATACTTATCTTTTTTGAAACCCATAATTTGGCAATTTCACAATTCACACTTTTGGATATATCAATTAGTTCAAAATAATTCTTAAAGAAAAAGTCAACTTCTGACTCATATTTAAAGCAAATTTGGCATCACACTATTGAAATATAAATTCATCCAATTTCGCAAAATAACTAAATTAATACAACTTTTATCCACAATCATGGTTCATAATATCAGATCCGAAATTTCATAAAATCGTATCTCATCCACAACATATTTATCCTTCCAACACATATTTTGACCATTCACCATTCAACACATTTGGTATATTCAGAACTTAACTTGAATCACAAATATTTACAATTTGAACATTAAGTTAAAGTCATAATATAGTAAAGAAAAACATCCACTCTCTCTCATTTGGCACTTTAGGCTCTTGGATTCTAGCTCTACCGACTTGTACCTCGTCCTTTACCTACTTGACACTGAACCCCAATAAGTGGCACTAAAGGCCTAGTCAAATATTGGTTTAAAGAAGAAATCATTTGGTCTCTATCAGAGGAATTTTGATTTCGAGAAGACCTAATTTAGCTGCTAAGATATGAAAATACAGTTTAGATGAATTACAGTTTATCTTATAATATATACAGAAAGAAGATGTATTAGATTATCCAGATACTCAAAGAGGCAACACTTCATGCTGAAATATCCTGAACATACTACACATGTGAGGCATTACACTCTACTTATAATCACCGACCCCTAGACCATACTTTGATACTACTTTATCACACACCAGAAAATCGGTGTCATGATAGCATAGAGGTAGGGATATCCCACCCTTATAAGCCTCAAACAAATCTGAACATATAACCTTCTAATATAAATAAATACAATCATATGCATGATTTCATAAACATATACTGAGGGCTTTATGCCCATTAACACCATGCTAGACATATATCATGATACTTATATACAAAACAATATATGCACAGAAATGTACAAAAGACACCTATAATGTGTATACATAATTAGACATTGTGCCCAATTTACAAAATAAACAAAAACATTAACCCCTAGGTGACTGCATGGAGAATCTTGAATCTCAATACTCTTTACGAATATCTCTTAGAATCCTCACCAAGAAGGAAATCCTGCAATCACTGGAAACTGTAGTGGGGTAAGCTTTGGGGAAAACTCAGTGAGTAGATACTGAAATGAAAATTTTAAGTAAATTCAGTTTCGACATAAAATATGTTTAAAGTTAAAATCAATTTTAGACAGAAATCATACTAACAGGACCTTCACTACATATTATAATAATTTCTAGAATTATCATTTCAAATAGTCAAATGAAAACAGAATAATATACAGAGATGTGTATAGATTTCAAGTCAGATATCAAACCGCCCTTCGTCCCCTATTTCTCACATATATCGATACCTCTACAGAATACAAATATATATATATATATATATATTTGTTTGTTTTTCATGTAACATCAATTATAACAAATATTAAATTCTATTCTCTGAATAGAAAGGTAGAATAATCAATTTATGACATTTATGTTGCACATGTATATGTATGGTTAGTTGACACAAAATCGAGACTTAGGCAATTTAAATTAACTCATGATATGAAAATTAAATGAATTAATAAGTTGGATTCAGTGTATATTGAATTTTTGCATAATATTTTATGCTGATGCAATCGGCGATCTCAACAATAATTGGTTTGGAAGGAGGACTAAACCGGTTGATCGGTAGAAGTAATGTCGGGGAAAAAAGGGAAAACAGTCGACCGGTTTCCCAATCTGGTCGATCGATTTGCTGCAAAAGTCAAATTTTTTTGAACTTTTTAAAAATTTTAAGGGCATTTTAGTCTTTTCAACCCTCTTACTATATATACACATGCCACTCACTTATTTTAACACTTTTCTCTATCTAAAAAATATCCAAAAATTCTCCTCATTCTCTCTACAAAAATGTCACTCCCTTTCCTCTCAATTTCTTGTTTTTCTTTAAAATTTCTATTGTCAAATAAATCCTTATGGCTTTCTCTATAATTTGGAACTCAATTTGTGTTAAAAAGAGTGAGATTGAAGCTTGACGAAATTTAGGTTTTGAAGACAAATTGATGCTTTTGCGTTTTAACTATAAATTGAGGTTCTTAAAGACTTGAACTAGTAACCGGTAAGTCGAATAACTTATTATAAACATGATTTTAAGATATTGAGTATATTGAAATGTATAAGTTACTATTCATCCAAAATTTATATTTGATTTTGTATAAGAAACGTAAATTTGTGCCTTATAGTGATAATTGGAAGTATATGACGTCGAATATGCGTTGATTTGTCATTGGAATAATTATATATATATATATTTGTCGAAAATATAAATTTGTGTAAAATTTTAATGTATGGTGTGATATTAAGTTCGTAGGGGTATTTTACTATAAATTTATGTGTGTTGGATATTGGCTAGAAGTGAATTTTAAGCATTTAAGCAAATGTTAAAAATTAGTTTAGTAATGCGAAATTAATAATGATACTGGCCATGGGATTTTAATTGCTAGAAATTGGTTTAGTAATATAAATTGGATTTAACTACAAATTAATATATATATATATATATTTATATATATATATATAATAAGGACAATTACTTTATCACCAAGTGACCACTCGGGACCAACATCAGTGAGACTGGCTGTTAATTTGTAAAGGCATATTTTTATAAATGATTTCAAAATGAATATAAATAGTTTATGCTTTATAAAAATGCATTATATATAGTTTTATACATAACAGACTCACTGATGGATCTCGATGTTATCTCGGCCAAGATAACGGTTAAGATAGTATGGCCGGCTCGATTTAGATATTTTAAATTAAATATAGACCCGTATTCCATGTTACTATCATTTATTGTACATGAAATGTATGTATGTATGTATTTTGAGCATGACATATTAAGAATAATCACAATATTATAATTTGAAATTATGTGTACATGTATGTATGTATTTACTCACTGAGTATAGTTGGATACTCACCTATCATAATTATAGCTTTCAGGATAGGAGCGCTTGTCCTAGCTGAACTTGTAGTAGCAGTAGAGAGCTGACGATGCTCTTGGTAGGTTTATTTCTCTCATGACTCACAATTATCATTTGAGTTCATTGGATTTGTATTACTTTTGGATGTGTATTTTTCGTTTATGTATTTTCCTGTGGATGTATGTAAAGAATTGAAATTAAAAGTTTATATAAGGAACAATTATTTTGTTCAACCTATATGTGAATGATTTTCAGAAATTGATACTTATATTATTATATATTCGTTGTGGATGAATTGATTACGGAGATCAATTCTTTGTTCTTGATAATTTCATGGATAAGAATTTTATTTATAAAACTGTTTTCAGGATTTTAAAATTTACAGGTAAGCCTTATAGGCTTTTTTGATATTTTCTGAGTATAGAAAATGTATCAGAAAGGTTTGTGGCGATTGTCACAAGAGGATCCCAGAGTTGGAGCGTGACAACAAAATTCACATTAACATAATTTTTATATGTGCATAAATTAAAATTATTTTATTTATATTTTTTCAAGATGTTTTATTATTTATCTAACATTTAAAATCAGTGTACAAACATAAAAGTGTTGACTTTCAATTTTTTTTAATTTTAAAAAATAAACAACTTAATACTTATATTTAAATTTCAAATAAAGAAATAAAAATTAGATACACACATTGAGCTCTATTCAAATTTCAAAATAATTTAGATTTTAGTAAAAAAAAAAAAAAAAACAATAAATAAATGGTACCTTAATCTCCTTAACCTAAAATAAAATATTCGCATTCCTAAGCTTTATTATACAAAATCATATAGCATATATAGATTAGTAAGCTTCAATGGTTTCACTTATAATGTCCAATCACTAAACAACTTATTTTCTCTAAACTTTCCAAATATGAGCTTAAGCTTATCAAGAATTTTTGTTATACATTAAATGAAGTGTGTTTCTCATGAAATCAAAATATGACCTTAAAAAATCATACTATAAGATTATATAAAATATAGGTGCCTAATTCCACATGAAACTATTTCTTATTACAATTTAAACTTGATCACTTTTTTAACAGTGTCAAAATATTTTCTGAGCACCTCTCAATTTATGATTTTTAAAAAATTTTTTAATATCCAAAAATAATAAAACTTTGCAGGGATCATATAAATACAAAGACACAAGAGAGAGGAAAAAAAATTCAGAACTATATTACTATCAAAAATATTTTCAATAAATTTTATTTTGAAACTCTCAAATTCTGTTAAATAGAATTTTGCATTGAGCTACCTCTAGAAAAAAAAAAATTCATGACAATTGAAGAACTTAGAATTTAATCATTAAATTTGTTATGATTTACATAAACTGAATAAATATGCATTATTCTGAAAACATATTTTTGTTGTCATTTCTATTGCAACAAACTGAGAAGTTTTATTGCACAACTGGATTTTTCTCTTCGCGTGTAAGAAATTCAAGCTTATTAGTTATTTTAGGCTAAACATGGACTTCAAGCATAACTAGAAAATTATGTCTTTGCAATTTTATGACTCAAGAAAAAAAATTATTATTTAGAAACAAGTGTTCTAATTAGGAGAGACTTCTTCCTATTTAAGGAGATCTTTTCTTTTGACGTTTAGGAAACAAAAAATCACATTAAATAAGGCTTAAAGTTTACTATAAATATTTGTAATATTCTCATTGCTTAACCATGTAGAACCGACCCCAAATTTAAAATTTATAGGGTATAATAGTAAATGTATGATTGGTGTGTTGATTTAAGCGTAAAGAAAATAAAAATAGGATCAAGGGTATTTTGGTAATTGTACATATTTACTGTAGCAAATATCAAAATTTATGTTGGCTAATACTTGATGAAAGCTTGTAATGTCTAGGTTATCATGACATAAACAACACTTGAATTGGATAGGTATTGAGAGAGTTATGGCTCCTTACGCTAAACGTATAAAAAACGGGCTCGATTTTCAAAGTAGCCTACCTGTAGCAGCATAGTTTTCTGTACGCTTTGAGAGCGAAAGGTAGTTCATGATGTGTAGGGTCCAACCCCGTAAATGACACTCAATTTGAGTAAGGAAAGACAAAGTTATTACATTTTTTTTTATAAAAATCTCGCAAATGAATCGCGGGGGTAAAAAATAGAGCCTATTACGATGACGAATCATGAAACTTAGGCCGGGACACTGATTTGGACGAGAAATAACAAATGTTGCCCCGAAATAATAAATGGTCCAAAATAACAATTTTACCCTTGATTGCTATAAATAGACTTGTATGGTGCATTTTCAAAGGGATAGATAGAGAGATAGAGGGAGGGAAGAAAAGAGAGAGTAGAGAGAGAAAATAATTTTGGTCATAACTTTGTGTATACACATCGAATTAATGCATCGTTTTCGCCATTGGACTTGTGTTGAAGAGGATAATCATTTTATGATCTTAGACTGTCAGAAAAGTTACCGGAATAGTGCTAGAACAGTACTTAAAGTCCCATTATAGTTTTGTCAAAAAGTTTGATTTTTTCGCAATTCAGCATAAAATATTAGAATTTTTGTCTCGTAAAGGTTAGATAAGCTCTTGAAGAGTAGTTTGTCACTATAAGATCTAATTTTTCATGAATCTAAGAAGGTAAAATGGATAAGATTTACAATTGGTTAAATAATGGTGGTTTTCATTTGAAAGTTTTGTTATGAATGATGTGATGAATAGGTTGCTGGTAAGAATTTGTTGGAGTGAATGATTGTAATATTGGGTATTGTCAAATTAAAAGTTTGGAAAAAATTAGTTTAGGATCACTTGGTATGCTAAGTGTTCGATGAAATGCCTAAGTAGTCGTAAGTGCTAACATATTGTGAAATCAATGATTAGGTGTGTTGGTATGAATAAAGCAATGCATGATGTGATTAATGAATTATGAAATTGTCTAAATTATAGGTAACCATGTTGGTCGCATACCAAGTGTTTGATAAAATGTTTAAATGACGTGTTGATTGATAAATTAATAATGTATGGCACATGTGTGAGCGAATATGAGTTGTGAACTTTGTGTAGTGATGACAATTAACGCGTGAGGGTCTACGATGATGAAAAGGTGAGTGTGGGTTCTCTCAAGGCGACAACCTAACATCGATCATGCTTGATGCCTATTCTTGCGGGTTATGGCCTTAGAAAGAATAAGGTGTTGAGTACTTATTCTTACGGGCTATGGCTTTAGAGAGAATAGGATATTGAGTTCTTTTTCTTGCAGGCGATGACATTAAAGAAAATAGGAGTATTTGGGACACAATATCAGTCATACTTTGATGCGTATTCATAAGGGCGACTACCTAACAGTTGATGAGGGTATTGAAGTCCTATTCTTGCGGGCTATGGCCTTAGAGAGAATAGGGTAATGGAGATCTATTTGTGAGGAAGATAGTTTAACAGATGAGAATCAGGATTGTGTGCTATATTTTATAGGGTTGTAATGTGATTATATAGCTGAGATATAATTTAATTACATTGCTGAGGTATTTTGGAGTATAGTTTAAGTAACCTACTCACTAGACTTATTAGCTCACTACTCTATAGTTCCTAATTTTACAGGTTTGTCCCAGCTACTAGACTCCTCCACAGCATCGCAGTAGTAGCTTGTGGTATATGTAGACTCTTTGTAGAATTGTTGCCTTTTTGCATACCTATTGTATAGTGTCATTATTATGGGCATGAGGTATTTTTGTTTATGATGTATAACTATGGTGCGGTTATACATTATGATGTACTCATCATTTTTTTAGATTGTTAATATATATATGTAAAATTATTTCATTTCCTTTTATTTTCAAACATTATATAAATTTTAGACTATGTTTAGTATAATTATTTCCTTTCTATTGAATTTGCAAAATCTATTAGAAATAAAATATTTTATACTTTAAACATGTTATTGTTCATGAGATTGTGAAGCCACGGATGGGCAATGCATTGCATGGTTGTTGAGATGCTCTCGGCATACGAGAGTTGAACCTCATTGTCAAAATGATTGTATTACTAGGTGACATGACATAAATTGGTTGAGTATGTAGTAGCCTAACCAACTCGAGGTGTCTTTTGTAAGGTAAGGCCTGCTTTGCAGAAGGGTGGTCATGACAGTTTGGTATCAGAGCTATAGGTTTAGAATTTTTAGGGTATGCATTGAGTATGATTAATGACATTTGTTTCATGTATACAAATTCCGCTATGTCTAGACAGGGTCGAGGAGCTGGCACAAGGCAGGGTCGTGTTAGGCTATGCCGATGAAGTTGAGTCGGGAGTTGATTTTCTCTTTAAGAATTAGTTTGAACTAGTTGATACATCCAAATGTGTGATTTTTGAGATTGTTGAATTATAGATTTCGAAAAAGATGAGAATGCTATGGCTAAAATGTATTTTATGCAAGACATAAGAAAATGTGAAATTTGAGTCTTAATATTAACTATGATTGAGCATAAATTGCATTGATTTACGAATTTCTTTTAAGTTTAGGGTCGTAGACATAGATTATAGAAACGTTTATGTATTTATTTATTTATTTTTGTGTTGTAAATGTATTGAGATACATTAAGCCTAGGAATTGCGACTTTGGATTGTGATATTTGAGAATAAATATTAAAATGGTGTTATGGTAGTGTATATTGTTTTATTCTATTAGATTGAAATGAGAATATAAAGTTGTCACTAGAATTTAATATTGAAATATACGGGTTAAAGACAGAATTATGTTCGGTGGTGAAATAATGAAATTATGATGTTTTTTGTAAAAATCTCGCAAATAAATCAGTAGTGAAAAATAGAGCCTATTATGATGACGGATCGCGAAACGTAGGTCAGGACAAGGAACTGGACAAGAAATAACAAATGTTGCCCCGAAATAATAATTTGTCCAAAATAACAATTTTGCCCATGATAGCTATAAATAAACTTGTAGGGTGCATTTTCAAAGGGGGAGATAGAGAGAAGGAAAAAAGAGAGAATAGAGAGAAAATAATTTTTGTTATAACTTTGCGCACACACATCGGATTGATGCACCGTTTATGTTATTAGACTCGTGTTGACAATGATAATCAGATTCCAGTCTTAGACTGCTAAAAAAGTCATTGGAATAGTGATAGAATAGTACCCAAAGTTCCATTGTAGCTTTGTCAAAAAGTTTGATTATTCCTCAATTCAGCATCAAAAATCAGAATTTTTTTCTGGTAAAGGCAGGATAAGCTCTTGGTGAGCAGTTTCTCATTATAAGATCTAATTTTTCATGAATTTAAGAGGATAAAATGGATAAGGTTTACAATTCATTAAATTTTGGTGGTTTTGGTTTGAAAGTTTTGTTGTGAATAATGTGATGAATAGGTTATTAGTAAGAATTTGTTGGAGTAGATGATTGTAATATTGAGTATTGTCAAATTAAAAGTTTGAAAAAATTGGTTTAGGATCACTTGATACACCAAGTACTCAACGAAATGCTTAAGTAGTCGTAAGTGTTAATATATTATGAAATCAATGATTAGGTATATTGCTATGAATAATGCAATGCATGATGTGATGAATGAATTATGAAATTATCTAAATTATAGGTAGGTATGTTGGTCACATACCAAGTGTTTGATAAAATGTCTAAATAACATGTTAATTGATGAATTACTAATGTATGACACATGTGTGAGCAAATATGAGTTGTGAACTTTGCGTAACAATGACAGCTGACACGTGATGGTGCGTAAGGGTCCTCTTAAGGCGATAACCCAATATTGGCCATGCTTGATACCTATTCTTACGAGCTATAGCCTTAGGGTGAATAAAGTGTTAGGTACCTATTCTTGTAGGCTATAGTCTTAGAGAGAATAGAATATTGAGTGCTTATTATTGCATATGATGACCCTAGAGAGAATGGGAGTGTTTGGGACCCAATATTGGCATACTTTGATGCCAATTCGTGAGGGCAACAGCCCAATAGTTGATGAGGATGTCGGAGTCTTATTCTTATGGGTTATGACCTTAGAGAGAATGAGATAATAGAGATTTATTTGTAAGGAAGATAGTCTAACACATGAGAACCAAGATTGTGTGCTATGTTATGTGGGGTTGTATTGTGATTATATAACTGACATATATATTTTAATTACATTACTGAGGTATTTGGAGTATAGGTCAAGTAACCTACTCATTGGGCTTATTAGCTCACTACTCTACAGTTCCTAGTTTTACAGGTCTGTCCCAACTACCAGACTCCTCCGTAGCATCGTAGTAGTAGCCTATGGTATATCTAGACTCTTTGTAGAATTGTTGCCATTTTGCATACCCATTGTATATTGTCATTGTTGTGGCTATGAGATATTCTTATTTATGACGTATAACTATGGAGTGGTTATACATTATGATGTACTCATCATCCTTTTTGGATTGTTAATATATATATATATATAATTATCTCATTTCCTTTTATTTTCGAACATTATATTAATTTTAGACTATGTTTAGTAAAGTTATTTCTTTTCTATTGAATTTGCAAAATCTATTAGAAATAAAATGTTTAATACTTTAAACATATCATTGTTCACGAGATTATAAAGCCACGGATGGACAATACATGGTTTTTGAGGTGCTCACGATAGACGAGAATTGAACCTCATTGTCAAAATGACTATATTACTGGATGACATGACATAAATTGGTTGAGCGTATAGTAGACTAACCAACTCGCGGTGTCTCTCGTAAGGTAAGGTTTGCCTTGTAGAAGGGTGGTCGTGATAAGCCACCCTTCTTGAGTGCCAATATTGGGAGTGCTTTGTGATTTTTTTGTGGTCTTTTTATTTTTCCAAGTTGGTCATGTTTTCTTTTTTGCCTTAAAATGAAAACAACTTGGTGAAAATTATGAGTTTGTAATTTTTATTTCGATAAACTTAGAAATTAAGTATCTTAAGTGTTTTGAAGACATTTTTGATATTGTTCTTCGGGAGAATGATTTGCAATAGTTGAAGAGAGTTTAATGGCATCAAGCCTAGGGATCTTCCTAAATTTATTGAAGGGATTTTAACGAGATAAGATGAGGGATCTAACTAATTAAATCCACCAAAAAAGATTCAACACAGTATGGCAATAATAAAAGAGAGTTTTTATTTTTATTTTTATTTTTATTTTTAAAGTCTATTGGTATTTGTAATCGTTTGATTTCTTAGTGGATTATTTTCTTTGGGCATAGCCATGTGGTTGTAGGATTGGGAAATCCAAACCACGTTAATAATTGCTTGTTTTCTTTTTGTACTTGCTTTTGTGGTATGTGATTTTAATTAATTGGATAAATTAATTAAAATTAGCATTTACTTGCTAAAATGAATAATTCAATTTGTATTAAGGTGAGTCACTAATTTATACGGTGAGATTTTGATATTTTTGATTCGTTGTTGTAGGTATGGATTAAAAGAGAAAGTGCATTGATCTCTTGACTGCCACTACTTTATGGCACAAATTACTTATATTGGAAGCCAAGAATGAAAGCTTTTATCAAATCCATAGAAGAGAAGGTATGGTGTGTGATTGTGTTTGGCAGAACTCCCTCTACCGTGGTTAATGACAAGGAAAATATGGTATCTAAACTTGAAGAATTGTGGACAGGCGCAGAAGACTATCTGTCAAATTACAATGCTAAGGCTACTAATGCAATCTTCAATGCTATAGACATGAATTAAGTCAAGTTATTTTCAACTTTTGAATACGTAAAGGAGACGTGTGGCATTCTTCAAGTTATCTATATGGGAACTTTGAAAATGAAGAATTTTAAACTTTATATACTTGCTTCTAGATTTAAAAATTTGAGAATGAAAGATGATGAAATGCTTGCTAATTTCAATTCCAAATTAAATGATATTGTTAAGGATCTTATGTTTTAGGCAAGAAATATTTAGAAATAAGGCTTGTGATGAAAATATTGCTGTCTTTTCTTGAAAAGTTTAAAGGAATAATCACGGCCATTAAAGAAAGTAAAGATTGATTCAATGATAGTTGAAGAACTAATGGGTTCTCTTAGAATATTTGATATGAAGTTGAATAAACAAAAGAAAGAGAAAAGTTCAGCCTTTCAAGCCCAAGCAAAGCACGCTGATGATGAAGAAAATTCGAACATTGATGATTCTAAGATAATTATTTTTCTCACAAAAAGTTTCAACAAGTTTTTAAAAAATATATGACACAAGAACAAGTTGATCTCTAAATTTCCTTCAAAAGGTAAGTCTTCTTTTAAATATTTTGAGAATAGCAAAGATGTTAAATGTAGAGAATGTGAAGAATTTGGACATATATAAGTCAAATATCCCAATACACTCAAGAATAAATTAAAAGGAATGAATATAGCTTGGAGTTATGATAAATCATAAGAGGAAACATAAAAAATATAAATAACTGCATTGCTCTTAATATTACCTCATGTTCTGGAAAGGATGAAATACTACATGTATCTAGTTCTATTATAATAGAATCAACGGATGGTCATTCGAATGAAATAGAAAAAAAATAACTGACACTAAAATTGGACTTTGTTAAACTGATTATGATGAAAGTGGTGATGAGGATGAGCTAGATATAGACACCATAAGGACTTCTTATGAATTTATGTTAAACAAAAGGATAGAAGTGTGTAAACGTAACAAATCCTTGGAAAAGCAAGTTAGTATTCTCTTGAATGAACAAACTGAAGCAAAAAGAAAGATGAATAATATGGAGACCACCATTACAAAAAAATATAAAAGGATATATAAAGTAAAATATGAGCTTGAGTTCACTAAAAAATCTTTGAAGATGTTTAATTCAAGTACGTCTAAACTTGATCACATTTTGACCTTGGGAAAAAATTGTGACAATTATCAATGACTTGGTTATCATAGTGAAAAACCTTCTTGTTCCAAAACCGTGTTTGTAAAAGCTTCACTGCTGATTTTGATTCTTTTAACACAATTAAAGGTAAGGTTTTAGATTATAAACCATATAGTTCAAAAGGTAAGAGCAAAAGGATTGTTCCTACTTGTCTTTTAAGTTTATGAAATCTTGAAAAATAAAATGAATCAAAATCTGATGTTGGATATAGTCCAGTATACGTAAGGCCTGAGAGACTGAAGACCTAAGAAGGGTTAATAAGCAAGTGTTCTGAGGCTAACCTAAAGGTCTCGACTATAAAAGACGCTGAGAAGATTAGGAGTAGTCTCGACCATAGCTGACGAAGGTCTCGGTCAAGTCACAGCTCATGAAGGTCTTGACCATAGCTTACAATGTCTCAGCTGCAAAGGTCTCGGTTATAGCTCATAAGGGTCTCGACTATAGCTCATAAGGGTCTCGGCCATAGCGTACTAAGGTCTCGGCCATAGCTTATAAAGGTCTCAGCCACAGCTTATGAAGGTCTTGGGCATGCAGCGCTAGAGCTTATCTTAGGATAATAACGATCCCCATACAAAGATTTTCGAGACCTTGCTACAGTTATGTATTAGTGAATGATTCATCTCTTTCCCATACATTCCTGGATTATTCCATAATAAGGATTCTTGCCTGATTAAGCTTCTTACATAATAAGAACTTAAGGATACGATGCCACCAAATCCGGATGCTGATGCTTAACTTATGGAATCTCTATGATTCTCGTACAATGGGATTCAGGTTACTAGATTTCATAGTGTTCTACCCTATTAGGGAGATAATAATATTTATAAAAGGAGATCAGCTACAACTAGGTACGACTACTGAAACTTTGACAAAAAATACAATAATCCTTATTTAGTTTTCTCTTTCTTCAAAAGAAATAACCATAAGTAAAACCCTAACTTAAGCATCGAAGAGTTTTCGCCGGACAATTGACTTTTTACCCCTATAGCTATTGATTGTGGTTGTAGGTCGAGTAGTAGAAGAAGAGAATTGTTGTTGGTGCACAGGATCAACAGAAAGGATTTTTGCTACATCAATATTTGGCACCGTCTGTGGGAATCTCTGAACAAAAAGTCAGAAATAACTACAAGAAGGAAAACATGGTAACTTCATGAATGTACGTAACAAGGAATAAAGCAATGATGAGGGGAAATCCTCATGACAATGTCGTGGATGACCATGCGGCTGTTAATCAAGATATTGGCGATTAGCCGCCACCATTGAAGGACGTGAACCATGATTCAGAAGCTTCATTACTGCATTAACTCCCCCCTCATCCGGAGATGGCAGAAACAGCCTGGTTGACCAAAAGGTTGGTGGAGAATGAAACGTAACACTAGGAAAATGATAGGCAGATTTAAGTCTTGGCTAAGGAAGTAGTACGAATGAAGAAGATGTTCCAAGTTGGCTTCCCGGAGTTAAAGATGCCTAAACCAGTCGAAGCTATTAGGAGCAGTATGCTGGATATAATGTACATAAATCGTCTGAAAGAGCCTCACCGAGACACTATTAGGACAAAATACACTACTGCAGAGAGAAGGGAAAAGGGAAGATTTCTGGCTATCCCTTAAAAGAGCCTCATGGCGATGATGATGCCGATAAGCTCCATGACGAGCCGCCATAGATGTTTGAATATTCGCCTAACGATTCAGTGATGATTCGTAAAAGAGGATCAGGACATAGTCTCGGCCAGAAGGATATGAAAGGAGATCTAGGGAAAAATAGCGATTGAGTTAAGAACTTAGAGGTTCGTGTTTAAAAGTTAGTCGAAGAGTTGGAGTACCAGAAGAAAAGGAAGAGGCAAAAGAGAGGCAATGCTTCACTAAATATGGGTTTATACTCAAAATCTCCTTTTTTTTCTAGAAAATATTGGATCTCGTTCTTCCTCGAAAATTCAAGATGCCCCAAAGCAACCCTTTCACGGGTAAGACTGACTCATCACTGCACATGGATCTATTTAGAGAGATGATGTTAATCTAGGGGTTTGATGAGTCTTAGATGTGTTGCCTATTTTCATTAACTCTAGAGGGACAAGAGAGAAAATGGTTCACCAGTTTGACACCTGACAGCATCAGCAGCTTTGAACAGTTATATAGAGTCTTTGTCGATGAGTTCAGAGGTGTTACCATCAACCTCAAGACTTTGAGTTCATTGTTACTCATGAAGTAAGGAGAGAGTGAAAGCCTTAAGAGTTTCGTCAAAAGATATCATGATGAAATGATGGAATTGGGGGCTTATCATCACTCCTTATCTCTAGAAGGTTAAAAGACTGAAAACAAATTTTTGAACAGCTAGAAGAAAGCTGTGACGAAGCCCTCTATTACTACTTATGAAATAGCTAGAAGAAAGTTGTTGAATGAGATCGAGATTGAAGATTAAATTGCTTTTAAGATGAGGAAAGAACAAATTTTTTGAACCACGATCTCTTGAAGGGGCTCGAAATCCCAAGATCGATCCGGGATGAAAACATGATGATAGGAAGAGTAGAAGAGGTCATGGTCAGAACAAGACAATTGGAGAAAGAGAGAATTTCGATCGAAAGGGTACCATTCACCTGCGAGAGATGACACAAGGGGAATAGCTCATGTTCAAGGAGATCAAGCTTTCACTTCTTTAAAAGCCTCACTCTTGTAGGTTTGGAAGGAGATCACAAGACAAGGAACTATATTGGTAGAACTCCGCCCACTGAGGGCCAAACCAGTGAGAGAGGCCAAGAATAAGTTTTACGAGTTCCACCAGAGCGTTGGACATGTGGCGGATGAATGTTTTGACCTCAGAAGTTAGGTGGAAATATTGATCCAAAATAATAACTTGTAAGACTTGGTAGCTAGAGAGAGGATGAAGCTAGAGTTTTGGATCAGAAAATTAAGCGTGGACTAATACGAGAAGAAAGAATTGTGGTGATCTTAGGTAGAGCAACATTGGCTGGGAATTCAAACAGATCAAGAAAGAATTACTCTAGATATTTTTTACCTAACGCCTCATCGGATATCTATGTTATGAATGTTCAAACCAAGAAGAAACAAAAACTCGCCTCGGTACCTATTATGTTCACAGATGAAGACGAAGTAAGAGTGCATTACCCATATGACGATGCTTTGGTAGTCTTTGATGGTGGGAACGTCTCGGGTCAGCCGAATTTTGGTTGACACAGAGAGTTCGGTAGATACTATCTTGAAGGACACATTGAATTCTTTGGGAATTAAAGATCTAAAGTTTCGGCCTACCGAGATCGCCCTCCATGGATTTAGAGAATCTTGTGCTTACCCCTTAGGAATAGTACAACTACTCGTCAATATAGGAGAAAGGTCTTACTAGAAGACTATAACGGTAGAGTTCCAAGTGGTTGACCTCAAAATGACCTACACCATGATTCTTGGAAGACCTTTTCTTAAAACCACAAAGGTAGTTGAAAGCATACATTATCTAAAGTTGAAATTCCGAGCAAGAGAGAGGATCGAAATTGTTAAGGGAAACCAAAAGGAAGCTCAGTCATGCTTTGCTATTTCTTCTAAAGGTTCATATTGCTTATCAAAACACCCGTGGTGAGAAGTCCTAGACATGAATGAAGGTGATTCGGGATATAAGCTAATTATAAAGAGACTGGGGCAGGATGACAAATCATCGGCCCTAGAGCTAATAGGAAAACTCGAATCCATCATTTTGGATCAAAAGTTGCCTTAGAGAACGGTTAAAATTGCGCCGAACTCCTAAAAAAACTGAAGTCTGAACTCAAGGAAATTCTGAAGAAACACATGGGTGTGTTTGCATGGTCTCATAAAGATATGCCAGGTATTGACTCGGGAATAATCTCTCATTGACTCGTTATCAATCCTTAATATAGACTAGTGAAGCAAAAGAGGAAACCATTCAATGAAGAGAGAAGAGAGGCAGTCCATATGAAGGTCGATAAGCTGATGAAAGCAGGATTCATCAGGGAAGTACACTATCCGGAATGGGTATCGAATGTGGTAATGGTTAAAAAGGTTAACAGTAAATGGAGAATATACGTAGACTTCACAGACCTGAATAAAGCCTATCCCAAAAATAGTTTCCCGCTCCCTCAGATTGATCAGTTGGTGGACTTGATAGTTGGTCATGATTATTAAGTTTTATGGATGCGTTCTCGGGATACAATTAGATCAGGATGCAAGAATTAGACCAGGAGAAAACGACATTTATTACCGATCATGGATTATACTACTATATACTAATGCCCTTCGGATTAAAAAACATTGGAGCTACCTTCCAAAGGCTAGTTAATCAGATCTTCAAACCATTAATAGGCTAGATCATAGAAATGTATGTGGATGACATGATTACCAATCTCTGAAGGCCCAAGACCACCCCAAGCATCTGGAAGAGACTTTCTCCTTCCTGAAGAAATACAACATGAAACTAAATCCTGATAAGTATGCATTCGGTGTTCAGGCTGGGAAATTCCTCGGGTATAGTCAGTGAACATGGCATCGAGGCTAACCCACAAAAGGTCAAGGCTATCTTAGATTTGAATTCCCCGTCCAATCTCAAAAAGCTACAGAGTTTGATAGAATAGTTAACAGTACTAAGCAGGTTTCTATCTTAAGCTACTGACAGGTGTTTTTTTTTTTTTTTTTTCAGATCATGAAGAAAGGGAAAAAGATCAAATGGACAGAGGAATGCGAGTGCAACTTTCAGGAGCTGAAGCAGTATCTTGCATTCCCACCTCATCTGACGAAACCTAAGATTAGAGACACGCTATACCTATATCTTGCGGTGAGTGATCATTCAGTAAGCTCAGTTTTGCTGACGAAAGATACTGAGAAAATTCACCGCCCCATTTATTACACCAGCTAGGCATTGTTGAACATTGAGATGAGATACTCAGCTCTGGAGAAGCTAATACTATCGCTGGTGGTAGCAGCTCGAAAACTCAAACCCTATTTCTAAGCTCATCAGCTCGTGGTGTTAACAAACCAATCACTAAGATAGATCCTGCATCGAGAATGACATCACTTACAAGCTCAGAAAAGCAATAAAGGTTCAAGCTATGGTAGATTTTGTAGCCGAAAGATCAGTGTCTGAACACGTACTTGTCCATCAGATCACAAGAAGGCCTTCTGACCAAGAGGATCCAATCACCCCAAATGAAGAAGCAGTGATTTGGAGTCTCTTCATTGATGGAGCTTCGAACACTCAGGGAGGAGAAGCTGATGTGGTCCTCGTAAGTTCATAAGGGATTGAGGTATTGTATTCCTTAAAATTTGATTTTAAGTTTACTAATAGTGAGGCAGAGTATGAAACGTTAATTACAGGGGTCAAGATAGTTCTGGCTCTAGGAATTATAGGTCTCGACGTCCACTGTAATTCTCAATTAGTGGCCAGCTAGCTGGATGGCTAGTTCCAAGCGCGCGAAGGTAACATGCAGGCATACTTGGAAAAAACCAAGCGAATATTAAACGTGTTAAAGAATGTCAAAATCAAATAGGTTATGAGAGCTGAGAACTCAAAGATAGACATGCTAGCGAAACTAGCCTCTACTTTTAAAAGAAGCATTCCCGCCTCGATTCTGATAGAAGTATTAGAACAAAGAAGCATAGAAGATGAAGACCACTAACATTATATTTCTCAATTAGATCCACATCATTTGTTGGATCGATGAGATAAGGTCTTATATTTAAGAAGGCAAGCTTTTGGAGGATAAACAACATGCAAGAAAGGTTAAAAATAGGTCAGTAAGGTATATCATCATTGATGGAGAGCTATACAAGCGGGGATACAGTATCCCCTACTTAAAATGCCTGAGACCTGAGGAGGCAACTCAGACTTTAGACGAAATCCATTGAGAAATATGTGGTGGACATGGGGGAACCTGAGCTATGACCCACAGCATATTGAGGTAATAGTATTACTGGGCAATGCTTTCTTGGGATGCAGCCCAGCTAGTTAAAATGTGTTATGAGTGTCAAGTACACAACTGCATTTAAAGACAACCTCTAGATAAGTTGACTCTCCTAGCGAGTCCTTGGCCATTTTCTCAGTGGGGGCTCAATCTTATAAGACATTTACCGCAAGCTCGTGCAAATACGAAGTTTGCTGTAGTAGCTATCGACTATTTCACAAAGTGGGTAGAAGTTGAACCCTTGGCGGCTATTATAGAGAAAATGGTCACAACATTTGTCAAGCACAACATCATTTACAGGTTTGGAATACTTCAAGTGCTGATCATGGATAATGAAAAGCAGTTTGACAATGCAAGCTTCAGGGAGTTTTACTCAAATTTTACAATTGACCTCAGATTCGCAACTCCAACTCACCCTAAAGCCAATGGACAAGTGGAGGTGGCCAATAAGGTCATCAAGGAGCTTGGATTGATAAACTTCCCGAGTTTCTTTGGGTGTACTGAGTCATACCCAAGGTCACCACAGGAGAAACTCGCTATAGCCTAACTTTTGGATATGATGCAATGATTCTCATAGAAGTAAGCATACCAACTTTTTGAGTTAACAATTATTACGAGAAGTCTAATGATGAAAGCTTACATTTGGAATTAGATTTGTTGGAAGAAAAAAGGAAATTAGTCGTGATAAAGACTGCAGCTCACCAACAAGAAGTAACAAGATATTACAACCAGAAAGTTTAACATCGCTCTTTCCAATTAAGAGATTGGGTCTAGAGATAAGTAACCCTGAACACCAAGGTTCCAAGAGAAGGTGTTCTAGGTGCAAACTAGGAAGGATCTTACAAGGTCACTCAAGTTCTTAGATATAAGCTGGAATCCCTCAACGAAAATCTAGTCCGAAAACCCTAGAATGCCGAATGTTTGAAGTTATATTACCTTTAAAAGCATCGTTAATTTTTGTAGCAAATTCCTTTAGTAGTTAATAAAATTATTTTTACTTTTCACTTCTGAAGTCAGCTAACAGGTAAAGCTAAAGCTCATAATCATCAAATGTTTCGAGGTAATCTCCTCTTGAAGCCTAGACATGGGTGACACAGCTCCCAAGCATTCAGCTTTCTACTTTTCTCGAGATAATATTATCCTCAGCTCGAGCGAGCCCTGAGTGTAATCTTAGAGAGCATGAGCAAAAGAGGTTCTCGGATGGTCTCATCAAACGTCTTAGTGTTATCTCCTCTTGAAGCCCAAACATAAGTGGCACGGTTCTCAAGCGTTTAGCTTTCTACTTTTCTTGAGGTAATATTATTCTCAGCTCAAATGAGCCCTGATTGCAATCTCAAAAAGCATAAGTAAAAGAAGTTCTCAGATGGTCTTATCAAACGTCCTGGGGTAATCTCCTCCCGAAGCCTAGACATAGATGACACAGTTCCCAAGCGTTCGACTTTTTACTTTCCCCGAGATAAAATTATCCTCTGCTTAAACAAGCCCTGAGCACAATCTCAGAAAGCATAAGTAGAAGAGGTTCTTGGATGGTCTCATTAAAAGTCTCAGAATAATCTCCTCCTAAATCCCAGACATGGGTGACACAGTTCCTAAACGTTAACTTGCTATTTACTCTTAGGCGATATAGTTCCCAGCTTGAATAAGCCTTAAGCTTGGATTAGGAAAGGATCAATCAAAGAAGTTACCAAGCGACTAATGTGAAGCATGTCAACAAAGTCTAGGATGCAAGTGAACTTCAAGTGAAAGGAGCGCAGTCATACCACATGGGATGAGGGAAGTTAATATGTGAAAATTAAACAGTTTGGGATATCGTTATGCCAAGTTAATGTTAGTAAGTAATCCAAGTTCATAAGGTAAGTAAGGATTGCACTCAACTACTCAGTGAAAGTAAAAGGGAGCAGTCATAGAATAGAGAAGATTAGAAGTTTTAAAAGGAAATTTCATTAATTAAAGTATTAAATTAAAAAAAAAAACTAAAACTAAACTTCTACAATGTGATTGGCTAAAGGGTCAATGAGAGGAGCTGGA